>VZUI01088071.1:0-93631 GCA_013401135.1 Cettia cetti | reverse complement strand
CCGCCGGCAGGGGGAGCTGCAGGGAGCGGGTCCCGCCGCAGCGCGGGGGGGAGGGGAAGGAAGCGGAAGGAGCCGCCGCCGCGCTGAGGGGAGCAGGCGCTGTGCGGAGCCGCCGCCTGGTGCGGGCGGCACGGAGGGAGCGAGCGGCGCGCGGGGCTGAGCGGCCCGGCCGCGCCGAGGAGCGAGAGGCAGGTGAGGGCCCGGTCCGGCCCCGGGGGAGGAGGTGGGGGGGGCGGGGGGGGCGCCCGGGCGGTGCCGAGTTCGGAACCCGCGCGGGGAGGGGGAAGGAGGAGGAGGGAGCGAGCGGGGGAAGTCCCCACGTGACCAGCGCGTGCGGGGAGGAGGTGGTGGCTCGCGCGCCCCGTTCGAATCAGCTGGCCCGCGGTGGCGCCTCCTGCGCGTGCGCGGCGGCCCCGCCTCTCCCCGGCTTAACGTGTGCGCGCGCCCGGCGCGGCGGGCCCGAGGCACGTGCGCGGCGCCGCGGCCGCCATGTTGTGGGGCAACGGCGCCGGCCGGCCCGCCTCGCCCCCGCCCGCGAGATCTGCGCCTCCCGCGGGAGCACGGCGCGCCAATCACGCCACAAAGATGGCAGCGCCCGGTGTGGCTTCACTTCCGCCCGGTGCCCCGCCCTCCCCGCGCAGCCACCCCTCCACACACTCCCCCCCACGCCGCAGTGGTCCCGCCCAGCAGCCGCCTGGCCACCAGCGGCGCTGCGGCGCCCTCACCCCGCCCCGCGGGGGGAAGGCCGTCGGTAGCTGCGCCCAGCGCTTCCGCCCGGTGCTCGGTAACTAGGGCGCAAGCAGCGGAGCGGCCGCGGCCCGGGGCGAAGGCTTGGGGGTGTCTGTGAGGGGCGAGGGCTCCTCGCGGTCGGCGGTGCCATGTCGGCGCTCCCGAGGAGCTACAACCCCTTCGCGGAGGACGAGGACGAGGATGTGTCGCCGGCGGGTCCCGGCGGGGCGGCCGGCGCGGACCGGCAGCGGTACCTGCAGCAGGAGGTGCTGCGCCGCTCCGCCGCCACCGCCGACAGTACCACCCGCTCCCTGTCGCTGCTCTACGAGTCCGAGCGCATCGGCGTGGCCGCCTCCGAGGTGGGTCGGGGCCGGGAGCGGAGCCTTCGCCCCCGGGCCGCTGGGCAGGAGCGGCCGCAGGGCCCGAGCGCTCTCCCTTCGCTCACACCTCCGGGCGGGGAATCTTGTTCTCCCTGTCCCCCCGGACAATCTCCTGGAAAGTCCCTCTATAGCCGATGTTTTACAGCCAGCCTGTCTCCCTGCTTTTCTGGGTGGTCGCGTTTGGGTTTTGAGGGAAAAATCCCAGTTACAGCCTGTGTGTCTGAATAGTACTGAGGCTGGCACTTGGCCGCGTTTTCAGCTGCTTTCAACAGTTCTGACTAATTTTTAGCTGACTAAAAAGCAGTCCTCTTGGTTAGACGAAGGGCCTTCCCTGTTAGTTGTTTGTGTTGTGCTTGGATTCACGCTGATTAATCATTTCCTTCATTCCTCAGGCTGTTTCAGCACTTTGTGCTCGGGCTCATAAAGGTCTTGTCCATTGTGTCACCTGCTGTAATGGGATGTTCCTTGGGTGATGTGGTTGCCTAAATTAACCCCAGAGCATGCCCAAGATGCAGCCAGTCCTTATGCTCAGAGGGTTCTTGTTGGGACTTCTGTGAACTTTCAGACTCGTGATTTGCTTGTTAAAAAAATCACAAGTGAGGAATCAAGAATTCAGACTTGACACAGGGCCTGTGGTAAAACTTGAAGTCTGTGCGTTTGTGCTTTATTGAGAGGGGGGGAATAAGAATATTCAACTAAAATTTCCCAGGGTTTAGCAAGAATATGAACACAAGTTCTTTGTTTTGTGCTGGTGGTAGCTGCAGGCAACTTTACTGCTACCATTAATCTTTGGATTACTTTGGAATAGTGCTTGTGCTGCTGAATTAGAAAATAATGTACTTCTATACATAAAATTTCCTAAATCCTGCGCTGTTAAAATTAACTAAAATATTCCTGAAGTGTGAAGAAATTCTGTTTGTGTTTATTTTCTTTGGTTGTTCTATTTCTAAATTATCAGAAACATCCCATTTAGGTGAAAATAGAATCTTGTCCCAATGAAGGTGCTATTCATAACTAGAAATTGTCCTGTTTGCTCATTCCCCTACCATAAATCTGTGCATTTCCACCATATCACCAGTCTGGTGGTGAGCCATAGATTCAAATGTCAGCCTGGCAAAAGGCTAGTACAGAAAACTGCTGGATATTGTTTGTGGTAGGTGCCAGGAACCTGGCACAGGGATGAGGATTTTACAGCTGGTTAATGCAGTGGCTGACAAGCAACTATTGATTAAAATGCCCTGGAGAAAGGGGAGCGAGGGAAAAAGCTGTTTGCCCTCAGAAATGATCTGCACAGAAGAAGGAACACTGTTATTTTTCTTTAGAGTGTCACCTTTAGAGTGAATTGTTTGATGTCAGTTTATCCTGGCTTTATGATCTGCTTTTCTTTGTCAATGCCCCTTAGGAGCTCGTCCGTCAGGGAGAGGCTCTGAAGCGCACGGAGCAGATGGTGGATAAGATGGACCAGGACTTGAAAACGAGTCAAAGGCACATAAATAGCATCAAGAGTGTTTGGGGGGGCTTGGTAAACTACTTCAAAGCTAAACCTCCAGAGAGCAAGCCAGAGCAGAATGGAGCCTCTGAATATTATGCTAACAGCAGGTAAGTAACACAAACTTTTTATTTGGGGCTTGTCTCCCACAGCATCTCTGAAATGTCACCACGAAATGAGAAAGTAAACATGTGTTGGTTCTTTCAAACTCCTGTAAACTCATGAGATGGTCTGGCTACCTTTTTTCTTTAAAGCTGAGGTCAATAGCAATGCTTTCTTTTTTTTTTTTTTTTTTTTTTTTTGTTACTAGGTTAAAAGAAGCAATGATGTCTAGTAAAGAACAAGAGTCAAAATACCAGGAAAGCCATCCAAATTTAAGGAAGCTAGATAATTCAGGTTTGTTAACTTTATTTTACACTGAATGCTTGTCATCCCTGTGGGGCAAACTTGCAGAGTGTTGAAGGCAGAGACCCTTCTGCCTGTCCAGCTGCTGACTTACCTTGCTGCCTAACATCTGGAGATTAGTATCCCAGCCCTCGTGCTTTGCAATCTAGGGAATTGTTTCCATTAAACTCTCTATATCTGTAGTGAAGATGTTATAACCCCTAAAGACTAAAAGCACCCAGTGCTTACTTTTGTATAGAGAGTGCACACCCTGTCTGCAGACAAGGTTTCGCTGAGTTTGCAAAAATGTCACACGTTCAGGGGTTCTCCTTTCAACCATTGTCATAGTTTTCAGACACATTGTCCTTGTTTTTTCAAACATGGATTCTGACCCTGCATACTGAAGTCATTTCTTTATTCTCAGAAGGTGGTGTATGGAGTTTGGCCCCATTCCTCTTTCTCTCAATCTGTTAACTTCTGTGAGGGCTTTTTCGTACTAAATAACTGTTTCTTTATCCAATGAGCCTCGGTTATGTGACATAGTGAGAGTGGGAAAGCAGCAGGACATGGATGCTGTGTTAGTAACGCAATGAAGGCTTTGGGGACTTTGATCCCGTCCCCCCCGTGTAGTGCGGGGCTCTGACCAGCAGGGGGCAGAGCGGCTCCGGGCCTCAGCGGCCGCTCCCTGCGCGTCCCGGGGCCGTCCCGGCGCTTTGTCCCCCCCGGCTGCGCGCTGGGGGCTCGATTTTGCTTTGTTCTCCCAACTCCCTACTAGCTACAAGTGGCAGCCCAAAAGAGAATAATTGTAGCCAAACTGTTCATCTTGAGAGCTGGCCTATAGACAATGGTCTTGGACTACTGATACTCTGGTTATGTGATTACCTGGCAGCTGTGTTCAAACTAATTTTTAACAGCCTTGCTAAAATTTCAAAACCTCTTCTCACATGATTTTTCATTATATAATATTCTATACTCTTTAACAGACAATGATTTCAACAAAGCAGATTTAGTTTCTTCAGTGGAAAAGGATGCCTACCCAAAGAACCAACAACTGCGAGCTTACCACCAGAAAATTGATACCAACTTAGGTGAGTGAGGAAACTTAAGCTATTTGATGTTGTACAATTGTGAATTTTTGATTCCTAAACCAGATAAAATTACGAAATGATATATTGCCAACACTTTTTTTAGTTAGCATGCAAAATTTGATGATAATTTAAAAAATCATTTGCTTGTATTTGCATTTCAAAACTATCTTACATAGTATATCACTTTAGACCCAAATAATTTAAAGCAATGCACAGCTTTTGAAATATATGTTTCGCTAAAAATTGCTAAGAATTGAAAGGCATTAAATATTTAATTTGTGGATTTGCTGCATTTCTTCTATTACTTCTCAAAAACATTCAGCTGAGTTTGCCTTCCTTTGTTCTGTAGCATACAGACAAAGTGTCTGTTTGCTTACATGTGTTACTGTGTAGCTAACCTAGAAAAAAGAGATTGGAAAAAATTCAGAAAGGAATAAATGAAAGAGAAATGGTTGGTCACAAGAGCTAGTGGAAGCCCATTTGTTCTTTTCACAAGCTGTGGAAAACTTACCTCAAGAAGCATTTATACCAATCAATCACGCAATGAAATTGTCAATTACAGAATCTAGTAATTGGAGTTTTTAATCTGTGATAAATAACTGCTTAAATCCTCAGTGCACTGGTATAATGTCTGCATGAAGTTTAAAGAAAAACAATTGAGGCAGTGAGCATATTGTGTATGCTGAGCAGAGAAAATATGTACCAAATTTTCTATGAAATACATTTAAAAAAAGGTAAAACCTACATTACAGGGTATGTCATTTGATAAAGATCCAATTTGGTGTTAAGCATTTACTGAACACCAGATGTAAAATGTAAAAAAGGAGGAAGTGACCATTTCTGGTAGGAACAGTACAACTATGAACATACCAGTGCTTCCTCTATTTCAGAGGAACATTCAGACTTGAGGAATTGTATCTAATGTTTTTTAACCCAGGTTTTTGGAGAAGAAGGAATCCTGATAGTGTGCATTTACATAATGTGTTGTAGCACTTTGATTCCTTATGGTGCCTCTCTACCCTGACAGATGAGATGTCTTCTGGGCTGAGTCGCCTGAAGAGCCTTGCTCTTGGCCTGCAGACTGAAATAGAAGAGCAGGATGATATGTTGGATCGGCTCACAAAGAAAGTAGAGACACTGGATGTCAACATTAAAAACACTGATAGGAAAGTCCGACAACTTTAAAGGGTTTTTACAATTTCTTTTGTCCAGTGTTGGTTCTTCCTGAAGGCCTCATCTCAACCGATCTCTTAAAGAAAATCTTGGGCGGTATCTGTTTCTCTTTTTTTCCTGCTATGTTACTGGTTTTGTTGTCATTAAAATTACAAAGTCTTAAGTCAGCACAATACTTTACATTTCCTCTCAGTCTACATGGGAAAAGTGCACGTGGAGTAAAATCTCCCAGCGTTGGGTCAGGATGCCCCGCTCAGTTGCGTTGTGTGCACAGAGGAATTCACACTCCCAAAGCTGCAGTGCCCTTGGCCTGGGAGCTGTGATGAGAAAGGGAACTGCATTTTTGCCTCTGTTTTGGGGAGGGGGCAGGAGGAACAGAATGTGCTGCTTTGTTCAGAACAAATGTTGCTAATTCTGTTTACCTACACGTATGTTAAATTCAGAAAAAAAAAAGCCGATTTCCAGCTGTAAAAATATTTTTAAGTGACTGTTCTTCGGCATTTCTGGAATGAACTGAGGATGAATGAGGAATGAACTAAGGAATGAATTGGTCTGTGGAAGTTGTAAAATATCAAGAGTGTCATGCAGTAATGGTAGTATCCTGTGTGTGTTCGCTTTCCTAAGATGAATTTGCCCAAATGGTGCATCCACAAATTGTGGTTTTTATGTTTGGGTAATTAAATATTCTTGCCTTTATAGTCTTGTCAGTAAAGATCTCTAAGAGTATTTTAAGGTCTGCAAGAAATGTTCATAGACAGTGACCCAAAAAGTTTGGATAACAAAATCAAAACTTAAATGTATGTGCTCTTAAAGATTCTTTTGCAGAAATGGTCACCATCTGTTTTTAATTTTCTGCTCTTTCTCAGCTTATTCATTTAGGTGGTTATTTGAGAAAACAGCTTCCATTTTAGAAATGGAGAGTTGCTCTGATAGTGCACAGATTGTAGAAGATTGTTCTTTAGCATTTATTTCAGATGTGATTACAAATGGAGCAGATGCTGTGCTTTGCTAAGTAATGTGACTGTTAAGAAACCCCACTATGGTTTACATGCTTCTGCATTGGCTTAGCAGGTATGAAAAGTTCCTGCAAATGAAGAAAAGCCCAAAGCCACTTTTTGAGTCTTCCAGATAGAATTTGAGCCTTTCACTTTGATTTGTTCTTTTGTAAGGGTCACTGTAGAACAAAATAATCACAATTCTGCTCCAGTCTGAAGACATGACAGCAAGAACTTGCTGTCTGTCCTGAAAACAAGCAAGGTACTCCTGTTTGGAGAGGCCAAGGGACCTGTGTCAGTATTGGAACATCACAAGTGACAGTGTATGGCTAGGAAGAGATTGCTACTTCTTTTGAACTAATGCCACATTGCCTTATGAATTAAAGAAAGACTTTGGTGTTCTGGGCTATCAAGCTTGTCCCCTTCACGGATGTCACAGTCACACCTCCCCTGTTCCTTTTTCAAGGGATTTGTTACCTTGAGCTCACTTGCCACAAGGTGCACCCAGTTGTTAAGAAGGTAAGAGAAATGAAGCATTTCTTATTTTACTGTGTCTCCAGAAAGTTCACTTGTAGAAAAATAAATCACTGAAAAAGTTACACTTATTGGACATAGTATTATGGAAAAAATACTATTTCTGGCATACTGGCAGGGTTGAGTTGTGAATTAGATTTAAGGTGAGCTTCTGTTTCCTTTGTTACTGATGGCATCGATTTCAGTTCTGCCCCCCCCCCCCAAAAAAAATCTCTTTTGGAGGGACATAAAACTTCAAGAGCAATTGAGTACCTTTAATTGTTTTTTAATTTTTCAGTTTGTATCATTTATGCACATTAAGAATTATAAATAGCCTATTAAGATTAATATATCATTTTACTATTTGGGCTTATACCGTGATTATTTTTCTTACTCTATTAGAATATTTATTAATTATATGATTTGACGTCTCAAGAAAGTTGATACATTTATTTAGTAAATTATATAGTTGTTAGTATTCATGTGTTAAGTACCTCAGTGGAGGAAGATCAAAATTTTGATTACACCTGTTTTAGTTTCTTATTTGTTTTAATAGCACTCCTTTTAGTGTGAAATCTGCCTTCACCTGTAAGGAAATGTGTCACAACTCAGTGTTTGCTAAAGTAAGACTCTGATAACAAGGATGGACACCAAGACTTTCTTGACTAAATTATGGCAAATGGAGGAAAAATGTCACTGGAGGATCTGGTTGTGTTATGTGTAGTAAGAATTCTGGAGCTTGAATCCAAGCAAAAATCTTTGATTTAAAGGTGAAGTGTGCTGCCTTTCTGATGTAATCTATTCCATTTTTAGTCTAAATTATTTCACAAAATTAACTCAAGTTTTTGAGCAAATGTTTAGTTGTATTTGCCTTATGAAACAGTCAATGCATCCTGGATATCTTTGATGCCTTTAAAAACACAGGCAGGGAAGGGGAATAAAAATAAATCTCTATTTCTGCTTTGGGAATAAAAAATAAATCCCTGTTTGTGCTTTGAGAATGCCCTGATCCAAGGAGAGTAGAAACCCAGGATCTCAGCCATGTGGAATCTCTACAGATGTCTAACTCCTCGTGTATTCTAACAATCCCATTACTGCCTCAGTAATGTATGCCTGCCTTTGCTTATGTTTTCTTGCTCTATTTGTTATTTTTGTTTGGTTTTAATGGCCTTGTTTTAAAGGATCATTTTCCACACCGGGTTTCTTTTGCAGGGGGAAAAAGATAGTGCCTGGATATAAAAGAATTTCTGCTACAAACTGAATGGCTTGTCTCTGCTTTCATATTGATTTTTGCTGATAACAAACTTAAGTCTAACTGACATGAGGAGACACCACTATTTTATAATAGTGATGATGGTTTTTATGTCTTGGTATAACTTTCCATCCTACAGGAAAAGGAAATTGAACAGAAAATAACCACATGATTTCTGCTTTTCCAGGAAATGCCATTTTGCATGTATAATGAAGTATTTACTTCAGTAGCTTTTCTTACTGTTTCCTGAGATGGAGTTTTATTTTTTCTTGGATACTGTTGAAAAACATTAACTGTGTAGAGTCCAGGATTTTCAGAAGAAGTTTAATTTGCACTCACGTGCTATTTTTTTAATAAAATAAATTATTTTGTCTGCATATTTGTGTTGGCATATAAGCTGGTGTTCTTGCAGCAAAATAGCTCTGGTTAATTTTATTGGCTTGGGTAGAAGTTTAATAAGGCCAGAAGAAGATGGCATAAAAACCATTTTAAGTATTCTTTATAAAAGGCAATTTGCCAGTTTCTCAAAAAGTTTGCTAATCAATTTTGAAGATATCTTAAACATTTGGAAGTAGTATATACCCTTCATAACACAGATGTAAAATTCTAAAAGCGGCAAGGAAAAAGAACAGGAATAACGAGTGTCTGATGACTAGACTCCTAGGTGTATTTGATTTTTAAATTTCCTGAGCATTGAATTAAATCTTGTAACGAATGATATGTAGCTGACTTTTAGTCTGCACTACACAGATTTTTTTGCTGTGCTAAGCTGTAGTGGCCCTACTGAAATCGTTGGGACACGGTCATGTCAGGGGTTCTTTTAATGTGTGAAATTCACCTGAAATATTTTGCTGCCTAGTCGTTTTTGTGAAGTGATGTCAGTTGTTAAATGGTGAAACAGAAAATACTTTCCAACCAGTCTGCCTTCTGAACAAACATTTTTGTAGGCATTTTTACAAGCATAACATCATATGGAGGATATGTGTTAATTTTTACTTTGAAATACATAGGACTTAATTTTCAAACCACAGGTAATGATTATTTGTGTCTATGGCTTTTTAAAATAGAACTTAAATTCTGTGCCACCCAGATGTAACACTTTTTTACAAGTCAAATTGCATTCTTTTATTTAAATGCTAAACTGGACTGTAGCTCAGCAGTTTAAGAGATTGAATGGAATGAGTGTTGAATGTTAAGACAGTCAATAAAAGGTGCTTATTATTAATGAAGAGTTGTTGCATTTATTTCCCTTTTTTTTTTTTCACAACTTCATTGATACTCTTCCCCCATTATGTCTGTTAAAACACAGGACCTACTCTATTGTACCTGCATGGACATAAGTTTGCAGCTGGTGGGTTTTGTTTTCTGAGAATAAAAGAGGGTATGACATTTCTGTGTTATTTTAGAGTAGATTCTCTTAGATCCTGAGAGAGGAATGTAAACCAGCATTTATTTTATAAAAGAATTTATTTGTGATGACCAAATAATTCCAGATGTTGCTTAAAAAGTAACCCTGCCATAGTGTTTGGTATTACCAAGAATATCAATAGCTGGATGTATGCATGAACAGGGGGCAGGTGAAACAGGAGCAAGACAAAAAAAGATAGAAACCTTTTTGAAAACCTTCTTGTGGTATTTGTGTGGTACCAAATTTGGTGATGATAGAAAACTTACGAATGTCTTGACCTTTGGGTAGGTTCTTACTTGTATGAGAAGGGAGGAACTTGGCTTTTGAATTTTTTTGCAGTAGAATTTAATTTTGTTTGATACTGTAAATCAGAGATTGAGAAGTGCTATTTATTACAAAATCTTTGAAAAATGGAAAATTAATAGGCTGACAGATTTTTTTTTTTTTTTAATTCAGATAACTTTGGTTTGTTGCCTTTTTGCTGACAGTTCTTCAGCAAATGGGAATTGAGAGCGCTTCCATCTCTGCAAATAATTGTTGCATATAGAAAAATCAAAATAGTACAAAGAGCACAGTAGGAGATGATAGAGAATGGAGCAGTGCAGTGGATTCTGGACCTCTGCTAGGAATATTAATAGTTTGCTGGCTCTGCTGGCAGGAGGATCTGTTTCAGAGTCTTAAGGGTATTTCTCACATAGCTGTTTACGGCTGGTCAGGCATTTCAACCCTTTGTATTTTCTCAAGGACTTCCTTGCTTCCAGTGCAATCCCTGCCCTCCTGGGGAATGAGCAAGAGGAGGTAAAGGATGCTCATCCATGTGTGTAACACCAGGCAGGGCAGGGGCTGTGGAATGAAGTACCCCATAGTTCTGCCTGAAGCAGTCCCTGCTTCTGAAAAGAGGTTTGGCTTAAGAGGGAGTTCTGCAATTTTCATTTCATTTTGGTAGGTTTGTTGGTTTGCTTGCTTCCAAATAAATTTATTACAAATTCCCAAACTGGGAAAATATGAAGCACAACCCCACTGGGGCTAGAACTGAAGGATTGGTAGGGTTTTGTTGAAAGCAAGCAGGGAGGTGCCTCTGGAATAAACAGGCTGCCAAATCAGGAAGATCCCTGAATGCCAGGCACAGTTTACTAAGTACAGTGACTGTGCAGCCCTGCCTCTACTATAAAAAGTCTAGATGAACTGTGACTTTGCTGTTGGAGAGGTAGAACCTTCTAGAAAATGCTTCCAGCTCTAGCTGTGGCTATTTTGTGCAAAACAGTGGGCCTCCTTGGCATCTCCATGCAAGATGACTCCTTTTCCTCCCCATGAACTGTAAATCTGCTCTCTGTGTTAATGGACAGCAGTCACGGGCCAGGGCTGAGCTCTAACCAGGTCAGCCCTCTGCAGAGCTGCTGAATTTCTGTCACTTGAACAAACCTTTGGGCAGCCCCAGGGTGTCTCACAGCCTGCCAGGAAGGGCAGCAGGAGTCTGGAGTGTGCCCCAAGGCCATGCACATGTGCCACCCACCACGTGGGCGTTAACCCTCCAGTGTAGAAAGATGAGAGTTAGGAATGAGTGTGTCAGGTGCTGACAGCCCTACTGTGGGAGCCACTGCCCTAAAGAGTTTATAATTTCAGATCTTACATGTTGGGGCTGTTGGGAAGAATTACAGAGTTTGTCTTCCTTTGATTTTACTCCACAATTTCTTACTGACATTTTGTATTTTGTAAACTGGGTAAAGTCTGGTTGTTTATTCCTGACTTCTAATCTCTCCCTACATTTAGACAAGTTATTAAGCCAGTTATCACTGAACATTTCCAATGTCTTTCCCAATTTCTTCCTTGTTCTTTCATCCTTTAAATTCACCCACTCTCCACCTATGGGAAAGAAACAGCTAAGACAAGAGTTTTTCTTCAGTATGCCCCCCTTGGTGTATTGATTTTGCCAGTTCTAATTGAGTTTGAATTATATAGGTAGTAAAATCTGACCTGCTTGGCCTACAATTTGAACCCCAGATTTCTTTTAGAACTTCTGTGCTGTTTGTTTGCATGCAATGTTTGTTGACTTTGGGTTGTTGACAATGTTTGTTTGGGTGCTTTTGAAGAAAAAATCCTGCAGGGATTGCCTTGTGTGAAGCAACAGCAGAGGGTGGTGATGCAGTCTGCTCTTGGCTCCTAGTAAGATCCAAGGCAATGTCAATGCTGGGTTACTGCATATTCCAGTGCAGGTCTTGAAAGTCTTAACTTTATGGTCCTATTTTCACCATTTCCTTGTGCCTGGATTGGCCAGCCTATTCACATCTTGGCCACTGATCCTCTTGGGTGATGATGGCAGGATGTTCCTTCCCTCTTTGAGTGAAGACTGGGCAGAGAGGCAGCCTAAAAATCCAGCAGTTTGATATTAATAGGTCATGTAATAAAGCAAAGGTTGAAACGCAATTGCATCCACCTGTCCATGGACAAAGCTTTGTGAGGAACAGCATCAGCTATTTTTCCTCCTGGAATAATGCAAGCAGGATGACCAGGATTGAATGCCCAAGGACTTACTACTTGTAATTTGACTTTTGTGGAAAGCCAAGAACTCTTAAAAGGCAGGATTTTGATGGAGATTCAGATAATTCCAGATTATTTTCCAACCTGAAAATATATAGGCTGCTAAGAGCACTGCAGAGGAGACCTGAGTCATTTTATCTGTTTCATTGTACATTGTTATAGGCTGTTGACATTTCTGGCATTTATTTTTGTTTCCAAAGTTCTACACAGTCATACAGCATGGATAGCAGCTAGCAGGGTTTGTGGGTGCCTTAGGGATCCTCCTCTCGTGCTCAGAATGCAAGGCAGGCGCAGTCAGTGACGATGCAGAACCCACTTTGCTGCAGCCAAACTGCCACTGCCACCTCCCACCTCTTCTCCACGTGCTCCCTGTGCAGGTGTGACTGAGACAGGCAGAAAATGTTCATCAGTACATACTGTATCACCATATGGAGAGAAGGGGTTTTTTTTCCTAAATGACATAGTTGCAATAATTCAGTGATATGTTAATTTGTGTTGAATGACCTAAAACTGAATTGCAAAGAGCAGGTCAGAAAACAAGCTCGTGAGGGGCCTCTTGTGAAGGCACCAACCTCACTGAGACACAGAACAACTCTGGCATGCCCTGAACTGGCATTGGTGGCACTGCAAATGTAGCCTTGTTCTCAAGACTTAAAAATACTTCTAGATACAGAAGTGCTTTAGCAGCTCTGATTTGTCACTTTCCTAATTAGATGTCAGAATCTTCCCAGTTAAAACCAAAATATCACTGGGAACCTTTGTGCTGACTGACAGCAGAAAATACTGAACAAAGATCCCTCTGCATTTTATGCACATGCCTCCTCTTAAAGCTCACTTGTATTAATTTGAAGAATATGATCCCATAACAGTACTATTTTCAGAAGCCCATATAAGTTTTAGTCCTGCTCGTCTATCTGATCTTTCATTACTGACTTTGGAAAGTTATTTTCCTTAGCCATATCCCTCAGCAACTTCCCATGCCATCCAAGCAATACATTCATTACTGAAACTTGTGTGATTTAATAATTTCCTGGCACAATAATTCCAAAACATGTGGGAGGAAAAACGGAGAAAGATTTTTCCATCTCCAGGTATTTATTTTACTGCATGAATCCTTGCTCTTGACCCTTTTGAATGGCTTTCTGTTGAGCTGGATTTCAACTGCTTGTCAAATGCTTGGCTGAGAAAGACCTTCATCCTTGCAGCCAAAGGTGCAGGGAGGGAAGCTCATTCAGAGGAATCTGATGTACCTGACTGCTGTAGCATTTCCAGCTTTGGATTTCTGGAGCTGTTTTCTTTTCCACAATCTTCATAAGATAAACAAACACCTTTTTTTTCCCAATCACCTGCTTTACTAATCAGTGTTTGAAATGCAATATTGAGGCCTTACTCTCCACTCACACCGGCTGTGCTGGGGTTTACAGTGGCAGCCTGCCAGGAGCCCAAGGGCTTCACCTGTGCCCAAGTGAGGTAGGATGAAGAGCACAACCAAAGCAGCTCTTCTGTGGGACACAGCCCCACATTGCTGGTTTCATGTGTTACTGGACACCAGCAGCTACTGCAATGACACAGCAGTGGAGTCTGGGTGCATAAACAGCAAAACACTGGAGCCTTAAATCAGGAATGTACTTATTTGGGAAATAGGTGTGTACTTACGTTGAGCACCACATTAAAACCATTAAGCTTCCTTGTATCTTTGCAGTTGGCCACATGTAGATGCACTGCTGAGTCAGCCTGGCTGTGTTAATGACCCCAGCAGATCTCCAGGGAATGTCTCTGCTTCCCCACGTGTCTCAAGTGTCAGGATTATGAAGCTGATTCCTGTGAGAACAATTTTCGTTTGTTATTTGAGAGAATCATTAATTCCAACATACTCCTCCCTGGAGTAGTGATAAATAAAGGCATTAGATAACATTTCAAGATACATTTGTTAAGCCTCTACCACCTTTTCTTGTACCTGCCCAAAAGTATAAAATGAACAGTCAAGAGAAGGAAGAGAACTTCTGACGAGTCTCGGATGCTCTGTTGTCCAATTGCTCAGTCATCTGTAGGCCATGTAGTACAACATAATGCAGTTTTATTTTAACTCTCATCAACTGCTCTGCTGTTTCAGTACCTCTGTAGTATGGAATGACTGGAAGATTGCCAAGTAAGGGGAAGTCTGTGTGTGAACAGCCGTGAGGGATAATATGTAAATCTGCTGGGAAGAGGCGATTAAAGGCAGTATTGAGATATAATGAAAAATAGACAATATTGAGCCTCACCAGAAATAGCAACATAAACAGCAGCTACTGTACTGTGAAGTGAACTTTGCTGTAAATAACTGCATTTTACAGAAAACAGATGGATTATGAAGTCTGCGAGCAGACTTACATGAAGCAGTTTGGTTTTCAGGAACACATCCATGTTGATGTTTGGCATGTCCTCCTGGCCCAAAGGGACAAAAGGTGGCTTCTTCCTGCTGTTGCATTTACAGTCCAGGGGGGAGCTGCAAAGTTGGATTGCATGCAAGCCAGAGCTGAAAAAAATTCTGCATGTCATATGTAACTATGAATGGAGATGACAGAGGAAGTGATATCTGAGATCAGCAGTGTAATAGATGCTCCCTTGTTTTGTAACCCTGCAGCAGAGGAGCTAACACACAAGGGAATGCATCAGGAAGCCCTGCCTAACCAGAGACCATGCCCACAGCTTGCCACAGCCTTGGCATAACCAGCAAATCCAACCACATCATTTTTTGACATGAGTGGGTGGACTGGGAAAGAACAGACCATTCCAAAATGTTTGTATCACAAATGAGAGTGGAGTCAGGCTGCATTTTAATCCTGTGGCCTAGATTTGACTATCCTTGTTTTGAAATAATTGATGAAAAAGCTCAAGAGTTCCCTGTATTCTACCATTTATTCTGCTATTTTGCTGCCTTTGTGAAGGAATATGACCAGTCACAGTCCAGATATAGCAAACCAAGCTCCTGTTTGCAGACACAAACTTGGCTATATGTATTAAGTGAACATAGTTCTTGCATCAGGCAACACATCATGTGCTGTCTCAATCACATTCTGAGCTAGAAGAGAAATATGCACACATTTAAAGATCTTTGGGGCCCATGAAAGTACTTATTTCTTAACACTAAACTTGCTTCTTTCAGTTCTTTAGTTTGTCTCTTCCAGCATGACCAAAGAAACAAAAGAAGAGTTGCATATCATTAATATGTTTCAGTCTTCATAAAACGGGTAGAAACACACAAAGATGACTCACTTCTGTGAGATGTGCTGCAGCTTGAGCCTTATTCCATCCAGAATTTTAAGCACTAGACTGACTCTGGTTGAGTTGGAGCAAATGACTTGTGGAGAGATAAGATGAAAGATGGAAAATTCTGGCACTGGGGGTAGAAATCATCCCTTTGCTTCCTGGATGCAGTATGGCTTGGTGCAGAAAGAAGGAGGCAACTAAAACCTACTTCATAGAAACCTTCATATATTCTTTTTGAAATTAGTACTTTATTAGATCACATTTTTCCATTATAAGGACCAAAAATCTGCAAAGAAAAATGACAACAAAATGCTAAATAAATGGTTTAGCTAGCATTTTGTATGCTTCCCCTTTTAATTTTTGTGTTTGCTTAAGATACACTACATATCTGGAACAGCACAGTTTGCCAGAAGTGTGATGTATTTTTTTGTTTCAGGGCATCCCTCAGGCTTTTAGAAAAGTAGAAAGTACCAAATACTCTTTAAATTCAGGAAGATCTTTCTGAAAAGATTAATTGTACCCTAAAAGGACATAATTGTAAATTCTCTCTGGTGCTTGTTAAGGCCTCTGCACAGGTTTTCTTCCTTTTTTCAACATCCCTCACACAAATAGCATCAGTTACAGTGAAAGCTCTGGAATAAAGGGGCACGGCTGTCTTCATCTTGTGTCATCTAAATTCATTCCAGTGACAGGGCTGCAAAGTGCTTATGTATTGCTTCTGCCTAGTAGGCACTGAGCATTAGTAGGATTTTTTTTTTTTTTTTTTAGGTAGACATTTCATTATGAGGACTTTCAGCTTGTAAAAACCTGTGCTTGCCTACATTTTATTCCAGCTCAGCCATCTTGCTTGTTGTCAGTAATCTAAAAGGTAGTAAATGTGTGATGGATGTGTCAAACCTCTCTGGGAAATATCTTTGTATCTTGAATATTCTAGTTAAGACTGAAGTTCCAGAAAAGCCAGTCTGTTACATTCAGGTTGTATATGTCATTAAGAAGCGAGAAATGCAGAGAATGTCCACTAAAACCTGTTCCACAAACAACTCCAGACAGAGAAAGACAGGAGTGAAAAAGAAAATGAGAGTGACTTTTATCTTCAGCATCCTGAAGTCCTACAAGCTGATAGAAAAAAAACCCAGGGCCTTTGTGTTACATAAAACAGCATTACACAGACTATCAAAAACCTGTTTTTGAAGGTGAAAACACAGTTCAGAAAATAATGGTGTTACTGGAAGAGGATTTCTGAACCTATATTTAAAGCTAATGCAGACAAAGGTACACATTCATATAAAAGCAGGAATTTGGGCATAAGGAAAGGGAACAAAAATATTTCATGAACAATAAAACTAATTCAAGAAGGTACTGACCTGGGTCAGAGATTTTTTTATTTTTTTCATGATTTGCACTGACTGCTTCATAGATTTGCCAATAAAGGCTGAACACCCACTTCAGCCATTCCTTCTAAATAAAAGTCTCTCCATGCTGGCTGCCTGCTTTCATAAAACTTGCTGCAATCCAGTATCTTTGAGCTTATTCCTCTCCATCACATACAGTTGAATTTGGCCAATGGTCTCAAAACTGACACTGGTGGGGAAAAGGAAACAGGAAAACATAGGGAAAGCAGACTCATAAAGATTTGCTTCCTTTTGAGGATGGGGGGAATTCATGCATGATGAATTTAGAGAGTACTTCTTTCCAGGAGTAGGGGAAGGGGAAATATATTGTAAATACCCTTTAGAAAATAAAAAGTCTGTTTACCATCTGTGTGGTTTACCACTATATTTTAAAATGTAACTTGGTTTCTGCTTTACTTGGCTTCATTCTCTTTCCTGGATAATATAATAATGTTAAGAAAATGAATGCTGAGGTTTTTCCCCCTCGAGGGTCTATTTCAAAGGAAAGCTAAAAGGCCCTAACAGTCAATATATTCAGCATTTTCCAAATCACCCTGTTAATCTGCAATTGGACAACACTGGCCTTGCTGTAGGACACTTGTGATAACCAGCAGACCCCTCCAGGTGCTTTCCATCCCTTTCTCATTCCTTGCTTATGCACACTGACTAGTTCTGCTCCTAAATGGTAATTAAGGATCAGATCCTTTAGGCTAAAGTTTTACTTGATCCAAATATAAACATAGCTTGGTTTCTGTCATTCCAAACCTAGTGAAATTAGCAAGAGATGCACACTGGATTTATATGGGCTACCTCATGTCTTGCCATTGCTCATATTTTCAAAGAACACATTCATTCTCTACCTGCTTGATGAATGAGCTGCCAGACAAAACACTCTGGAGGAATTCAGCTTCTAAAAAGGCTGGTGTAGGACACAGCCCTGGTGCATCTGTCAGGATTTTGAAGACAGATGTTGACTCCCCTGCCCTTTATCCGGCTTTGCGTCACTGACCACTACACTCCTGTTTTTACAAGGCTGGGCTGGAGGAGTTGCAATTCCAGCTAAGAAACTGCCATGCAAGGAATTCAGCACCAGTGTTGCAAAGCCTGAAGAACACCAATGTCCAGGGAGGAGCAAACAACTCACAGAGAGCATCGATGCTGGCATCCTGCTTATGGACAGAAACGGCTCCTTCAAATGGAAATGCTCCTGGGAGGCAGGACAAGCATGTTGTTTGCACACTGCAGGTGAATTGTGTATCACCATGGCATTCTCTGTGGGGAACCTGAAGACCTCCAGCCTGCACTGCTACTGCCTCTAGACACTCCTGTCCACTTTGACATTAAATGCTATCAGAATCTGCAGATGGAGATGATGGAGAGATGATAATCTCCAGCAGAGCTTTCATTCCCAGAGTGCTGGGAATACAGGATGGGGCTTCATACACTGAACTAAATTCATAATGTGACCTTTATCAAGAACATGTCAAGAGTAAAATTCACCATAACAGGACTGCCTTGAAATGCTAAGCATGTACGACACCATTCTCCTGTCAAAGAATGAATTAGACATTAAAAAATTACATATTAAACAACTCTGCAACATAATCTTTACATTTCAAATAACTTCTTCAAAAACATTACAATTTTGACCAGCCTGCTCTCAGGAGCTTGCGCAATGACTTACAAATACCACAGAGGAAACTCATCCAGAGCCTCAGAGTGCTTTGTACTACCCAGAGTTACGCATTCAGTAAGAACAGATGGAAAAGGGTAATTGAATTCCAGGCAAAAAGAGCATTACTTGAATGGAATTTTGCAGTAAAATGAAGGACTGTGGGACATGTACAAGGAGTCAGTTCTGGATGGGAGACGATAGAAGGCAGCTCTTGCCTCAGCAGCAATGTTGGAAGGAGAGAGAAGAGACAGAGGGAAGGAAAGGGGCAGGCTCCGCCGTCTCCAGGAGACAAGCTGGAAAGAAGTCCAGGGAGCAAGGGTGTGGTTTGAAAAACAAGGAGTACAATTTCATACTGGATTCTGAAGCAAACAGAGCAGTCAGTGAGGGCTTTGAGATGCATGAAATGCAAATTTTCTCCACGAGAGACCAAATCAGAACTTTAGGAGTTGTTGTGACACTCTGTCAATTGCTGCACCAAAACATCTTTGTGCTGCAACTGCTGATGCAGCGTTCCTAAGGTTTGCATTTATCTGTTAGGCAAAACATTGATGCTCTGACAGTGCCAGGCAGCATTCAGCTGAGAACAGATGTGGATCAACATCCTGCCTTCAGTGCTTTGCCACATGCAGCAGCTCTCCAGCAGCTTGCAGTGATCGTGCACAAGGAATGTGCAAGTCCAACCCACAGACTCCTTGTTTCTTGGAGCTGCACTTTGAGGAACACTCCAAGTGTTTGGGTGTTCCCACTCAAGCAGGTCTCCTGTAGTGGATGCTTTCTCATACAGGCCAGAAGATGTGCCAGTGATTTTTTTACCTTCTTGTATCAAAACAGGAAAGTGGCCAAACGTTTGGAAATTGAACACTTGTGTAGTTAACCAGTGATTTGAACGGATGTTGTTGAGCAAGAACCTGAGAGAAACATTTAAGAGAAATGCACATTGCTTTTTCAGTGAGACTTCCTTGGCTGATTCTGTGGGAAGAAGAAGACTGGGAACATACATACAACATTTTTCCATGTAGATAACAGCCCCTCCAAGACAAAAATGTGGCTCTTCTCAGAGCTCTTCTCAAACATTGGAAAAAGAGCATCAGGCTGCCATCCATAGGATGAGCCAGAAACCCAAATATTTGGATGAGAGCAACTTCTGAAAAAAACAGAGAAACATTTACCAGGAGCTTTTCCATTTGCATTGTTAAAGGATTGCTAGGGATTACACCCTTCTCAGCTGCTGAGTGCTGTGGCTCTGCCTTGTATAAAGAAGTGGAGTAGCAGTCAGCTAATCACAGGGGCACTAAGACAGCAAACCATTAGAGACCTTTTACATTCCCTTTCAACAGACTATAGACTGTAGGAAAAATACCCTAAATAAGGCCAGTAATGCCTTTTCATTGAGAGACCCCAAACTAAATATAGAAAACAAGGTTAAAAGACTCAGTTAAAACATCAATGCACACAGCTGACAGTACAGAGGTCAGTTTCTTTAGCTGCGGAAGCTCAGCAGGCTGCAAAGCAGAGCAAAGATGGCAAAACACTTTTCCTATTATTTTGATTTGTGCCAAAATGTCCAACACTTTCAGCTCACTTTTCAGAGCAAATCACACTTGCAAAGAATCCAACCCTTGGGATCAGCAAAGCCAGATCTTATAGAGGACAGGTATTTAAACACAGAGTAATGCAAAGAAGGTACAAATGAGAAAGACATCAGCAGACAGAAGTGTGGCAAAGCACTTCTACATGAAGTCAGATACTTTTTTTACTACAGAAGTTATGGGATGTTGTAATTAGGATTTGGCCAGCTGGGAGTGGGCATGAAGGATTATATTATTAAAATTGCAGTGAAGAAGTATAACAGACCTTTAATTTAATTATACTTTAAAAGAGCCTCGGCTTCCTTAGCCAGTGATCTTTCATGGCAGCAGCTTAGTGCCAGACTACTAAGACTGCACACAGCACACAGTGACTTTTGTGCATTTGTAATTCTTAATAATAAAAATATCTCAGAGACAAATCTGTTGCTACTTTGTCACCATTTTCTTTAAAATATTAATTATATAAAATATATATCTTATAACTGTGTACACTACTTAAGAGGTACTACTTAATTTGTACAATAAGTGATGAAAGTATGTGGCTTTGGGTTGTTTTTTTTTTTTTTAAGAAATAGATATAAATTAGCAAAAATAGGAGTTCTAGATATAATTAATTAGCACCCATAAACTGAATGTGAGGGTAGGAAGTTGACAGAACAAGCTCACTGTACCAATGGGCTGGTGACAGATATGTCCTGATGTCCCACTGGTAGTCTGTCTCTGTAGCACTGCTGATTTGCCCTCATTTAGAAACTCATAACCCACCAAAATTAAACTGCAAGTAACAAACCTACAGAGCAGATGCTACTCAAACCCCTTTGGACCACACAAAGGAAAGTTGTCTCCACTTCCAGTTTTCCTTCCTTCTTTTGAGACCTTGGTGCGTAACCCCAATCCTGAGTCCTCTGGGGAGAGCTACAGATCCCAGATTTCTGCAGGGAAGGGGCTTTAGCAGCATCTCATTCCTAGCTACCAGTTCAATGGGCTGTTCAGTGTTTCCTCAGTCCACTGTAGACCATTCTTCACCAAGGGATCCCCATGGCTGCAGACTGTGACCGTGTGTGCAGTAGGAACCCAGGTGTCTCAGCAAGTCATGCCTATGATTCCTTTGGAAACTTAACCCAGTTTTGGTAATTCCCAACTCCATGTATTAAAAATGAATGAGGTTAAGTGAAAATAATGAGGTTTTTAATTGTAATGTATATGAAATTGTTTTAATCTGCCTTCTGGTTTTGAGTCTTCGGGGGAGCCTTGTTCAGCTTTGTATTAGAGATTCTCCTATAATCTTGTTTCCCAGAGCTGAGCTCTCTGGGAAAATGTGAACAACACAATGCTCTGGATAAAACTGCAGGAGCTAGCACCACTGCAGCCATTTCCACCTCAAAGGATTACTGTAATTTAGGAGAAGTAAAATAGCACTAACTTCACCTCCCTCATCTCATGCTAATGGGCAAACTAGGAGTGAGAGTAAAAAAAAAAAAAGTGTTGAAGCATCTCTTGCATGTTGGACCCTTCACTTCTTGGTTACTGAATAGCTTCCAACCCACAATGTCAACTCTTGGGGAAGGAGCCCTATTTCTGTTTAGAAATTCAACAGGGGAGAACAATTGATGGTTTCCACAGCTGCTAACTGGTCATAAAACTCTTCATCTACCTTCGGGTATTACTGGAGGGAGCAAAGCCCACATGGTGGTAGGGAAAGTCAGTGGGTGTTGGGCCAAGGGCAACCGTCTGACCTAGCCAGACCCCAGTGCCTTTGAGGTTCTGGGGCTGCCAAGGAGGAGGAGGAGGAGGAGGAGAAGGAGAAGGGTCGCACTTTGGCACAGCCAGCCACGAGAGCAGATGCCAGGAAGGCGGCTCGCGGCTTCCCGTGTCCACCAGGCAGCTCCTGGGTGTTCCTCGTCTTACTCCTCACCGGCGGGAATCCCGGGGCGCTGAGGGGATCAACGCCCCGGCATCGCCGCACAGCTGTGGGGAAGGGAAGGGAGAAGCCCTGAGGGTCGGTGTGAGGGTGGGACAGGGACAGCGCTGGGGGTCGGTGTGAGGGCGGGCCGGGAGGGACCCCGAGCACCGGTGTGAGAGGGGGTCGGGAGGAGCCCCGGGGCATCGTGTGGCTCAGGGGGCAGCCCTGGCGGTCGGGCACCGGGTGGGTCAGGAGAAGCCTCGGGGTGAGGGCGGGCCGAGGGCAGCGCCCGAGGGAGCCGGGCAGGGGGCCGGGTCACGTGAGCGTGTGTGGCAGCAGCGGAAGGATACCTGCACTCTGACAACCCCTCCGCCCCTCTCCGCTGGCCGCAGCCGCGGCGGGGACCACCCGCTCCTCAGAGCCCCGTCCCCAGCCCGAGCCCTCAGCGGGAGCGAGGAATAGCGGGGCAGAGGAAGGCGGGAGAGTGAGGGCGGGCGAGAGGCTGCGGCGATGGGCGGAGGAAGAAGCGCGGCAGGGAGGGACTATTTGAGGAGACCCTGGCAGGCTGGTGAAGTGCGGAGTGATTCTGGCGAGTGAGCGGCCCCGCGCTGAGGCCGAGGAGGGCGGCGGGCGCGCCGGGCGCCATCCCAGCGAGGGCTCCGCGCCTGCGCCGCTCCCGCCGCCGTGAGGGGAGCACCGGCGGCCGCCCCGCTTCACTGCCCACCCCTGCCCCGCGCCCCTGCCCCGGGGAGCTCGCCCCCAGCCATGGCCCAGATACTGCCCATTCGTTTCCAGGAGCACTTCCAGGTGAGCGCAGGGGGGCAGTGGAGAAGGTGCGGGGTCGGGGTCCCCCTCTTCTGCCTCACCCCGTCTCTAGGAGAGAGGGGCCGCGGCCTAGGCGGGCCGGGGGAGCGCTGAGGGCGGGGAGAGGGGGGCAGGCCGTGGGGGGAACCTACTCCGTCCCCTCCTTCCTTCCCTCCGGAGCGCGGCCGCCGTCCCGCTGGGCGCCGCGGGAAGGCGCGCGGTGCCGAGCCCGCCCCCAGTGCGGACTCCGGGCTGCCGCTTCTGTTCATCCACCCGTCCGTCCATCTTTCCATCCCCGGAGCTGCGTCCCCGCGGTGTGCGGAGCGGTCGTGATTTGTGCAGAGTCACTCGTCGCCTGAGGGACCTCCCGCTCCGGGGAGGGGGCGGCGCCGCGCCGGAGCCGCGCTGCTCGCCCCGGGCACCGCGGGCGCTCCCCCGCCTCGGCTTGGGTGGACGCCGCAATCTTGCAGGCGGATTGTGGTTTTTCCCTTTTACCCAAACGACCATCAGCCTCTGGAACGCGAAGGTTCCTGGAAACCTCGTTTTGTGTAACTGTGAGGAAATTGGTGAGATGAGGTACAAGAAACCATTGGACTTGGAAGCTGCACAGCTGCTATCCCTCCTTCCAAACCTAACAATATTAAAAAATCCTCCCCCAAGATGACATGGTTCTGTTCTTAATATTCTGTGAAAACCATAATGCCAGCATTGGAAAAGATCCATGGCTAATGGATGCAGTATAGACAAACCGGTTTATGTGTTTCCTTGTGACCTGGTGGTGAGGGAGGGTTGTAAATGGAGTGAGAGAACAGCAGTCTCTGAACGTGCAGTTTGAGGCAGGAATTAAAGGAATTTGCTAAATGAATGAGAGAACAGGAAGTGGACTTGGCAAGTCATCCTTCTGTAGCTGTACCGCCCCTTTCTGTCAAATCAGGCATCCATTTCAAAATACGAACTGGGTATCGTCCCCCAGTGTGGCCTCTCTGCCACTGGGCATTTCACCTTGGGAAATGGTTACAGCCACTTCCAGCTCCCTTTGGGAAGTATTTTTTTGCTTAACTGGAAGAGCTGTCCCGGTGACCCTAGAAGGAGCTCTAGCCTGTAAAAACCAGTAATTAGAATGAATTCCAGAAATATCTAATCTCTCTGTCCAAGGGAGGAGACACACCTGTGTCCTCTGAGTTTTCATGGCTTAGGAGAGTTTAACATGGTGAAGAATTCTATGGTCACTCCACCCCCTCCCTGCCAGTGCCCACTATTGCAGTGATTATAGTAATCTCAGGTTCATAAGAACTGTGGAACAGTTGAGTGAGTAAGAAACAGGGGATCAAAAAGTGATTTTGATGTCAGACTCTTCTTAGGGAGCATGTAGCTCTTACCATTTAAAGCTAGCAAGTATAACCAATCCTGCTGATTGTGTTTGATCTATAAAATAGCAATGAGCAGACATCACACTTAATATGCAAGAGGTGTCCTATGCTACTTTGCATGTTTAATGACTGTTTCTGTGATTACCAGTGTTGTGCTGACACTGCAGCTCTGCCAATATCAGCATTGTGCTACCTCAGGTTTGGGTGGGGGACTGCTCACCTGCTTTTCAAGGGATTTGTACTGAAGTCATGCTCTATTTTTTGCTCCTAAGCAACTTGATCTTACTGAAAAGGCTAAACCTGTGCTTGAGTTACTTTTCCTCAGCATGAAAGCTGCATGGAGGAGCAGGGGAAACCCTGGGATGTCGATTGCTAACATACAGGAACAAACTTTTACAACGTTCGCTCTTTGTGCTTCTCCCCCAGGCTGAGTGCAGAAGCCGTAGAGCAGTGCTGTGTTAAAGCCTGAGAGCAGCAGTAGCTGGGAGCAGGCATTCAGGAGCCTCCCCCTGCTGCTTCTGCAGTTGTCCCTACATGGTGGGATAAATAGGGAGGGAAAACAGAAGGAATGTAGGAACTCATAGTGTTTGCTCTGGCTGGGTATCTGCAGTACAGTTAAATCAGCTCTAACTTATTGCATGTTGTAAACTAGAATCAGGAATCACAAATTAATGTTACGTGGTGCCTGTTGTTGACTGGTAGAGAATTTGTGAAAACATTAGGCCTTCTCTTCATAATACTACACTGTCATGCATATTTAGCCTTATCATATTAATCTCCCCACGTTCCTTCCAAGTAATTGGCTTGACTATGGTTAAATTATCATATTTAAAATTAATATAGTAAGTCTACTATACTGCTTTATGATAAAGCCAAAATAGTTACAATTCCATGTAATTGTTGTGTGTTTCAGTGATCCTAAGTTACGTCTTTCTGTGCCTTAATTCAATTTCAGTTGTACTGTTTCTACCTATAGCCTTTTTAATTAATACTGCTTTAAGTGATTAGAATATCAGTTAGTGCTGTAATTAATTCCAAATTCAGCCTGTTGCTGATGAAACATTATTTCCCTTAAGTTCAGTGTCTTCCCGAGGTAGTTGTATGTACCTTACTAAAAGAAGAGCTGAACCATGCAGAAAACCATGCTTCTCCAGAGAAGCTGAACATAAGTTGCAGTGCTAAATACTGAACTCTTCTCTCCCACTCTCTTGCTGGAAGTAGCTAAATGGTAGTGTGAAGTGAAACAGTGATCTTGGTCCTTGTAGAATTGGAGGAGTGCTAGGGATCAAGCAGACTGTTTGTTTACATTGTTTGTGCTGCTCATTTTGTCTTATGGTAATCATCTGTAGTAGCTCCAAGCCTGTGCAGGAACAGTGACTGCCAGTCATAGGGCATGTTAAATTTGAAGTTGTTATAGCTTGTGTGTTCAGGTTCTGTGTGAGCTGGAGAATGGAGAATAGTTGCAGCGAAGAAAAGATATTCAGGTCTAGATGTGGCAGAAGGAACTCAAAGTCTGTTCGTTTAGCTCCATTTAATGCAATTGAACGGTTATTTTTAGATATGAACTCTGTCACTATGAGTCTTAACAAATTCATAAAGGACTTTCATCTTGCTCATTTTTTTCCCAGAGGATATTGGAGTTTAAGTTCCATAGCAAGGGAGGGGAATAAGACAAGGACTCAGTTTTTATCTGTCTGGTGACTGCCCAGCTGCAGCAGTGCAAACTATGCCAAGTCTTGCTGCAGTGAATTACTCGTGCATACTACTTAAGCCAATGTGATTTAATCAGGTTCTTAACCCCAGCGTTTCTGTTGGAGCAATGAATTATAAATTATTTACCAGACTGAACTCTTCCAAGGGAATTGTAGTTTACAATGGAAGTGCAGTAAAAGACCAAATATACTGGTAGATAGACTGGAAGCAGTAGCACTGGAATCCAGTGTACAAAGTGTTCCTGATCTAAAATTAAACCCTTCCTTCACTTAGTCATTGCTTTTTTCTTAAAAGATTCTCTTTGTGTCTCTTTGAGCTTTTTTCAGTTCTCACTAGCAAAAAGCTTAGCTTGTCTATGGGGAAAACTGTTGCTTAAGCAAGATCTCAGGTTCCAGGATTGGAGCCATCATCCCTTCAATGCACAGACACACAGTTCTGCTTTCTGTTCAGTGACTGAGACAGGCTCCAGAGCACAGGCAACTACTGTGAGAAAATTTGTGTGCGTGACATGCTCTCGATACATAAGTGCTGCACATCTTGGTGAAGCACTGACAAGCTAAACAGTCCTGGTTTTAAACATAAAGGGTGTAGATTGACTTCCATAATTTTCAAGACAAAACCACTTTCTGTTTGGATAGTCTGACTTGTCTTAATAAGAATTACTATCTGTTGTGCAATAGGCATGACTGAGCTGGATGGCTTTCCTAAGTTTGCTCTAGCTGGACATGTGGACTTAGGAAGTATTCAGGATATTTGCAAGCTGTAAGTGACTTTTTAGATTTGTATTCAAAAGGTAGGGCTAGATATTATGACTTGATTCAGCTATTCAGTGATGAACAGCCCAGATTTGCTCGTTGGATTCAGAAATGCCCTGCACATGGTAGTGATAACTCATTTGATAGGTGATCCAATTTTCATCACAGACATACAGAAATAGTTTTTCTTGTAGGGAGTAAATGTCACTTGAGATGAAAGCCTAATTGCAACTGCAGCTTAGACCAGTGGTCTTGCATGTTTTGGGTCTTACATACTTCCTTGGTGTCCCTCAGCTATCAAAAATGGGAATTATAGCAGGAGATGAGGTGAGGGTGAGCAGTTGAGCAGGAATTCCCAACAATTGCATGCACATCCTTACTGGGGATGATTAGATCTTTATATAGTCACATGAGTAAGAGTTATGGGAAACTATTACTGCAGTCTTGGTTTGTATTATGTTTAAAAAGGTGAGTGCTTACAGAGCTTTTAGCAGACATTTTTTATTTGGGTATGTACAGCCTCTGTCCAAGCCTTAGTCTTTTCTAATGACCTTAGAAACAATAGTTGATCACCTCAAGGAAAATGTATTAGAAAGCTCAATATTTAGTAGAGCTCTTGTGTAGAAGACGTCTTGACTTAATTTCTTAGCAAATGGTACAATGCTGGTAAAGAAGGTGGGAAGGCTAAATATCTGATTAATAATGGTCTTTCATCCTGAATATCTTTGAATCTTCATTCATGTTGAGAAACAAATAATACGTCTTGGTTTATTCTTTGTGAGAGTAAGTTCTCAATATCTATAAAATGCTTAAAGATTGTATGATATTTAATCCACTATGTAGTAGTACTAGATATCTATGAAGCAAAACACTTTGTTTCCTTCAGCCTGATAGTGAGAATGGTTCTACAATGTGTGTGTAGTTAATGGGTGTGGGGGCAGGAGAGGCTTTAGGCTGTTACTTGTAGAACAGAATGTTACCCTTTCTCCTACAGCAGGGCTTGCTGTAATGTACATGGGGTTGCTTGGTAGGGCTAAACTGGATCACCCCAAAGTAAAGTGTGGGTGAAATAATGGAAATTATGGTAAATGGGATTGTGGAAATCATAGTAAATACCTCTGGAATGACTGTGTAATGCTGAACCTTTATTTTCAGAAGAAAACCACCTTAGTTTGAGAGAGGGTACTGCTTGCCTAAGAAACATAATAAAAAATGAAAATTTAGTAGTAGTTGAGAGGCCTGTTGTTCCCTCCTTTATGAAAATAAACTGAAAGATCACTAGTTAATATATATCAACCTCAGTAATGACCTGTAGCATCTTCACCTCAGGCCTTTTAAGATACATAGACATGTCCATCCTACCTCCTGTAATAAAGTTCTGCTAATTTTCTGCTTGAGGAAGGGGGACATATGCTTTAGAACAAGGTTGTTCAGATCATTGTGGAAGATTTGTCCCATCCAGGGTAAAAGTGATGCTGGCTGATGTCCTTTATTTGATGGTAGAAGGATTCTGCTCATATTCTTCTGCATAGTCAGTAAGGAATTTGCCTC
Organism: Cettia cetti; assembly: GCA_013401135.1. Taxonomy (NCBI): domain Eukaryota; kingdom Metazoa; phylum Chordata; class Aves; order Passeriformes; family Sylviidae; genus Cettia; species Cettia cetti. Next base: position 65,679 of record VZUI01088071.1, on the reverse strand, counting down.
TTACAGTGCCTCAGGTATCACAGGAGGATGTGTACCACTGTCCTCATGGTAGGAACAGTCTTCAGTGTTTTTAGACTGCTTAACTGTGAAGTGTTGTCATCATTGACTGAGGCTTGCAGTATTCACATGACCATCCCTCAGGGAGTACTGGCATTTAGCCTTTAAAAGATGTGACAGGTTTCCCTAATAATAACAATGGCAATGATACTCGAGCAGAATTTAACATTACCCTTTCTGAAGCCTTTGCTAGATTTTATAATAGTTTAAAGCAGGAAATTTTAATATCAGAGTGTGAGGCAGAATCATACTTGTCTTAGTGAAGATACCCAAAATGTTTTCTTCCACAGGGACCAGACTTTGAAGTGAATAATGGTGGGTTTAAAGCTGAACTTCCAAGGAAATGCCTCAAGCTTCTCACTTTGTAAAATGAGTGGCCAGGGGCTGTCTCTTGAAGAGTAGGTCAAACTGAAGCACACTAATTGAGAAGAGACCTTGAAAAAGCTGTGTTTCTGCTTCAATACTCTGGAAACACATCTGAATTTGGATTAATTAAATCAAGTTAGGAACTTAGCTGTGCTGTAGTCAAATCTCTTGACTACTCTTGTGACACTTAGTCAGTCTCTTATAATGGATTCTATTCTGTTGGCAGATGGAACATACTCGGCATCAAAGTGTGTAAGTGTCAACCATGTGAACATGTAATTTGTGACAATGTGTATACATCGTCTGGTGTAGAGCAAGCAAGCAGTAGTGGAATAAGAGCCTGTCATTTATTTCTCTGTTGTTCAAGGTCACAGAAGTTGATGGAGCTACAACTTGCATGTTTATTGTGTGCTAAAATGTTGTGTGTTACATATGAAAGGCACACAAGTTATCTTGGTATGAAAACTTCTTTCCTTACTGACACAGAAGCCTGTAATAGCCACCTAGCTGGCAGATTTGTTTTCAAAACTCTGGGTGCAACATGATCTGATGACATTGTGCCTAAACTTTGATTCTTTTTTGGAATGAATGGCACCTGCTGAAGTTTACTGTTGTGCATTAAGTATTTACCCCTGAAGTGAGGTGTTAGCTGAATGGCTCTCAATTCTGCTGAGAAACACTTATGGGAATGAGTAAATGTCTTTTTATGCATTCATACATTTGGCTTATATTACATTACTGAAACTTGAGTCTGTTGAGATTAGCAGTTACTGAGCTGAATAGCTCTTCATTAGTCAGCTCAGCAGAAAACAAACAATTCCTGAGGCATTCTTGGGCACAGTCCCACTTAAAGGTATCTCTGTTACATACCCAATTTACAATTTAGTGAGTCGTATTGCAGAAGCTGTAACAAGCCATGATCAGCCAGCTCAAACATGCTAAAACAGTGTTTGTGATGCCATCATGGGACTTCTTGCCCAAGGGATTTAGCCTATTGTGTGAAGCTCCTGGTGGTATGTGTCAAAGGAGAGTAATGAGTCAGTGATGCTGGTGGTAGATTCTGTCCTGTCTCCTTGAGGGCAGTAATTTTTCACTTGCAGTGCACTGAAAAGCAGTATAGGTTAATCCTTTGAGAAGCTTCAGTGAAGCTGATACAGTTACTGTGCTTGAAAAGCTTCACTTTGGGGCACAAAGCAGGTGCTCAGGCTTGTCAGATAGTGTTACATAAAATGCAGCTTACAGACATACCAAAGCAGGGTGTGTGCATAGGTAAATCTGATTTACTGTGGACCAATGAAACAGTGATGTTTGTCCACTGCCACCTCCTCCTGTTAACTGAAGTAGAGAGGGAATGGAAACAAAAGTTCACACAAAAGGATGAAAATGAGAGAGCTGTCTTGTAGGGGAGTCTATTCAACTCAAAATGACTCCAGGTTACATTTAGAGTAAGTACTTTGTTTTTACTGTTGTGTGGTTGAGCACAAGTTATGTTTTTAGAGCTGGACATACAGCTGGAAGGGGCCTGGGTTACAATCCCTGCCTTTGTCATTGAGCCTAATGGCATGACATCTTGGGCTAGGAGAGATGAAATGACTGTTTATTTTAACACATCTTTCTTACCTTTCAGTGATAAGAATCAGGTATTCTGTGAAGTAACATGAACAAGTTCACTTGTAGGCCAATTGAGACCTGCTGTATAGGCTTCCTTCTCCACTGTTGCTAGGAGTGGGTTGCATAAGGGTAATTGACTCTTTCTGTACTACCCACTGATGCTGACATTGTAGTTCTGCCACTTAAGTTTTGAACATCAAATTTACCAGCCTTGCTAAAACTGGAATAGTGATGCTAATGCTGGTGTAGTCTTATCCCGTTATTAGAAGCAGGTTAAGCAATGTGTAGATTAAAACTCCTTCTGGTTTGGACCAGTATTACAACTTCAGAATGTCTTTACAACCTGAATACTGACAATTGTGTAGTTCTTTGCCTGTAGAACAAAGAGACTCAGAATATAAATCATAGTTCAGTCTTGCATTTCCTTCTGGAGGAGGTTTTAGACACAGAGGCTTGAGTTAGACCTTCAACATGGGAAGGATAATAAAGCACTCTTTTTTTGTCTTTCTAGCTCCAAAATTTGGGCATTAATCCAGCAAACATTGGATTCAGCACCCTAACAATGGAATCTGACAAGTTCATCTGCATAAGGGAGAAAGTAGGAGAGCAGGCACAAGTAGTGATAATTGATATGAGCGATCCAACAACACCCATCAGACGTCCAATTTCTGCAGAAAGTGCCATCATGAATCCAGCCTCTAAAGTAATAGCACTAAAAGGTGAGTAACCCTTTGATGGTTGCCATATGAAAACTACTGTTTAGCTGTATTACTACTTGTTAAAGCTTTTAAACTTTATGTAAACTTTCTAAGAAGAATGTATATGAGGATAAGAATTCTTGCCTGAACATGCATGCTGTATTTTTGGCAGTAGATCTTTCAGTAATCTTTGGATGATTTGCCTCCAAGTGGGTGTGAGATGCTTGGACCTGGCACTGCAGCCTCCTATCCTCACTGAGGACCAGGTCAGCATCTGGTATACTTTCCCTTTAAACAGGTATTGTAAACATAATGGACACTTGTATAGATGAATAGTAATGTAAAACCATGTTTTCTGCCCTATCCTGGCCCTTCCTTGTAGCTCTGAAGGTTTTACTAGATAATGAGAAAAATGTCATTAGGATGGCATTTCTAAACGTAAGAAACATGTTAAGTTTAACAGTCATGAGGTCTTGCAGCTCGAAGACCTCTGCTTACTGCTACCTGTGGTGTTGTTAGTGTGTTTAAGTAGCACTCTGAGCTCAAAGAAGTAATTTTTAATTCATGTCTGGCTCTTTTCTCAAATGACCAACATCTGGTATTTAATCTCAATAACTGTTACTGACTATGTACTTTTCTTCCTGCATCTTATCTAAACAGATGGTGAGTGAACTTTGTCCTGACATTGTATGTTTGGTAGTACAAAATGGTCCAATCTCATAAAAAGTACTGAACTTTAAGGTAGCCATTTGACAGTTCACTTCATGGCCAGGTGGGGGAAATCTTAATCCTCAACTGGTATCACAGTGATCATGTTCTCCATTGGCTCGTTTCTAACCATTTGGCTGTTTTGACTATTGACTGTACCAAGTGAAGGAGGAGAGTGTGCTTTTAATGTTTGTGTGTATATGTGATGGAAGTACAGTTGATAGGCAAAATGAAGTTGCAATATTTTTATGAGAGACCTCTGCTAGCATGTCCTGTGTGCTATTCATTTCTGCCTAAGTGTGTTTTTTATTGTGAAAAATCATGGTGAAATTACTTGGGGGTCCAAGAAACTGTCCTCAGAACTGGTGCAAAACCTTTAACTTCTCTTAGATCTCAGGGTTATACTGACATCAGGTGAGGACTAAAGTGAATGTTTGATTTCAGCTGAATCTGTGATTCAGCTGTGATAGTTATGCATCTTGCAAAGGACTACCTTACCCTGGATATGGGTAAAGGTAATAATGAAAAAAAAAAATCAGATCTGTTAAGAGTTTACTGTCCTTTATCTTGGAGCCCTTTAAACAAACTGTATTGGCAAGGAAATTACCTTCTCTACACTAGCAGAGCTTCATCTACCTCTTAAAAATAAACTAATCTGGTTTTAAAACTAATATACTAACTAAATGGATTATCATCAGCTTCAAAGAATATAGCTTTATTCTTGCCAGTTAAGACTTGCTCAAAAGGAGTATTGTTTTGTCCATTCAGAGTGACTAAATCTGTCCTCTGAATCGACAAGGTTGAGTTAATGATGTCATGTTGACATACAAAGTTGTGTTGTCAAATGATGCAAACTTAATAATCTCTTCTATAAATAATCTAGTGATCAGAAGGTTGGGTAGAAAAGAGGGTTACTAGAGCTACCTAACCAGTAGTTTATCCATGATAACCTGTAGACATGGTTTAAGTCAGTCTATCACTCCAGACTTTTCCCTGCTGATTGAGTGAGGCTTCAATAGTCAAAATGGTTTTGTGTTGTGACTCAGTGTGCCATGATGGGGAGTTGCTCGTAATCCCAGGATTATTGAGCAATAAATGTAGAAACCCACCCTCAGAAAAAGAAATGAAATGGTTCTTAATTTTAACTGACATACAGTATGCTCAATTTCATTTCTGGGTTGCATGTGACATTCTCCTGGTGTACCAAGATTTATGCATTGTCCTTGTGTTCTTGGCCCTCTTGCACTGCTCTGTACTGGGAGTACTCAGCAGTGGGTGTAAGTGGAGAATGCAGCATTTGAGGGTGCTTCCATTCTTTGTGGAATGAAGAAATGTCGTGCTCCAGTCAACTGAAATGTAAATTCTTGTGCTGATGTTCAGAAATCGAATCTGCTTACTTGGTTACACCTGTATGGTCCAAATAGACTCACCAGTTTGGTAGTTTGATCAGAAAATCTGTAAGTCTTTTTGCCTCAAATCTTGGCCTAATAAAGTGTTCAAGTAGATGTAAGACTCAAATTCACACTTGCCCTCACTATGACTGTATAGCAGGTCCTGCTTTCTCAATCTAAATAACAGACTTTTTTGTAGTTTAATTGCAGTTTAGGGTTGTGGAGTTTGAATATATATTGCCATACTTAGGGAGTTGTAAAGCAGTGGTTTCTGCAGCTCCCGACATCCAGGGCTAAACTGCCTAGTGTAGCTTGTAGATGCCATTTCCAGCTGTGACACAGGAGTCAAATTTAGTCCAGGAAGAAGACAAGCATGAGCTTTTAGCTGTTTGTCGGTTTCTTCTATGTTCTTAAAACTAGGAAAGACATCCTGCTTCCTCTTCAGGAAGACTGTCCTTAAGAGCAGTTTCTGTATGCACATATTGGGACTGTTGTTTAGATGGTAACCAGAGCCCTTCCAGAAGTACTTGTCTCTTGGCTGCATGTGAGGCTGCACACAGTGGGACTTCAGAATCCATCTCTTGATAGCACCAGGCCATTGCTGGACAAATTGTTGTCCAATACGGTAGATTTGCTGTTTGCAGCTGTCAGTTTACAGGCCTGGGCTTACTGCATCTGTCTAACGCAGTCAGTGTGTGTGCAGAGCAGTGTGTTCATTAGCAGCCTGCTCTTGGTCCCAGGAAAGCTAGCAAGCTCTCCCAGGATGTAGATGATCAGGTTGACAGTTCTCAATGCGGTTAAACCAGGCAGCAAATGCTGCATGTGATAGCTCTTAAGTATTGCGTTGTCTCTTGGCACTGCATTAACTAACATGATCAATTTATGTATAAATTATGTTAAAACGTTATAGAGCAATTTGAGATACATATTAACTTGGGATTAGTAACTCTTGAATAGGATTTCTCTGTGGCCAGCAGCCTTTATCTATCAGCGAACATCTCCCAGTTTGGCAGTCACAAGTGTTACTAACAGGAAACGCTTCTGCAATGGGGATGGAAATAATGGCATTACAAGCCAATACTCCAGCAGTCTGAGTGGGTGTCTTGTGAACAGAAAAGAATATTTCTCGAGCTGAGTTGTCTCATCTGCAGTAAAATAAAACATCACTTTGACTTTGTAAAAGGAATGGGTTCTCTTACTCTTTATAGTTTGGTTCGATTAGCGTTGGTTTTAAGCTACTTAGCAGGATATGGCTTCTGGTTGTTGGAAAGGACTACTAAAATCAAGCCTAAACCTGCAGTATAGTTAGCTAAATCATGAAGAAGTAGTCTTAACTGGAATTAAAGCTCCAAACCTTCCTATAGTCTTTCTGAACTTTTGATCGTCCTCTTCGGCAGGCACTTGTACAAAGCCCATCTGGTTCAGTGTGCAGTTTATCCAAGAGGGAAACAAAATGGGAGCTGTGATCTTTGGCTGTCTCAAGCTGTTTCAAGTCTTGTGCTGTTTGACTCAGTCCAGGTCATCTACAGCAGCTACAAAATTGAAATAAACTGGAGCCATTCTCTCTATTAATTATACTGAATGACATCTGCTAGACATCTGTAACTTGGCATACCAGTGCTGCCAACTAAACAAGAGTTTACACAAACTCTGTAGCTTAGACTGTCTTTTTACTACAGCTTATAGTTAAAGTGTCTGTGCTTGTCAGTTGTTGAAATGTCTGTGTGAGTGTCTTAAGGAGATTTTTTTTGTTTTGGGATGGTACAAGTGTTGGGGGTGGAGAGGGGATTGTGTTAAGAGTCAAGTGTCAAAGGAGACTGAGATGTGACAGGACACGAACCCTGTCTGTAACACCACTGGAACAGTGGGTTAAACTGGGTGCTTGTAAATGGGCAAACTACAGGATGGCCATTGTGGTAATTGATCTGTGATGTTTCTTGGATTTTGTCATACTAGCCGGGAAAACACTTCAGATCTTTAACATTGAGATGAAAAGTAAAATGAAAGCCCACACAATGGCAGAGGAAGTGATCTTCTGGAAATGGATATCTGTAAATACAGTTGCCTTGGTGACAGAGACAGCAGTGTACCACTGGAGCATGGAGGGAGAATCACAACCCCAAAAGATGTTTGATAGGCATGCTAGTCTTGCAGGCTGCCAAATCATCAATTACAGAACAGATGAACACCAAAAATGGCTGCTGCTGATAGGAATTTCAGCACAGGTAAGTTCCCTGGCAGCAACATTTTATGAAGATAACTGGGAGAGCCCTGGCCCCACTTCACTTAAAAGCAGCTGTAGTTTAACTTTGGTTTCTGTAAATAAAAAATTCAAAACTGTCTTTTGTGTAGGAATAGTCTGACTTTTAGTTCGGTTTGAGTGTTGGAGGAGGGGATGAGAGGCATTTGCTGCTTTTTAGTTTACTGTCTCAAGGGTCTTGCTACAAACATTTGAAGTCTTATCTCTGAAAGCTGACCTTTCTTTTTTCTAGCAAAATCGTGTGGTTGGTGCAATGCAGCTGTACTCGGTTGATAGAAAAGTCTCCCAACCTATAGAAGGCCATGCAGCAGCTTTTGCAGAATTCAAAATAGAGGGAAATGCCAAACCTTCTACCCTCTTCTGTTTTGCTGTGAGGAGTCCTGCAGGAGGCAAGGTAAAGTCTGCAGCTATGTTCCTGTAGTGCCCGTAGGGAGGTTGTTTGCATCAAACTGAATGTGGAATTCAGTTGCATTGAATATGCTACAACTGCTGAGCAGTCTGTGCAGGGCTGAGGTAACACCACAGTAAATGCCTTGGCCTTTCTAGTCTTGTGCTACAAAACTGATGAACTGACAAGTCTGACTCAAAGCATGAACGGGTTGTCTTGAATAAGAATAATTGGCTTTCATAGAAAGTGTGGGTTTTTTGGGTTTTTACTCTTCTCACAGGTTTTAATTTATCAAGTCCCAGAAAACTTAACATTCTGAATATGTGGAGCGCAGCTCCCCAGACTGTTGGCCAAATGTGGCAGATGACTTCAGTAGCACATCTGAGGAAAGGAACTTCTTTCATGTGGCTGTACTTGCAGGCAATCTTGTGACATGAACTCTTTTCTTCCTAGCTGCACATAATCGAAGTAGGTCAGCCAGCTACTGGAAATCAGCCTTTTGTTAAGAAAGCTGTTGATGTGTTTTTCCCACCTGAGGCACAAACAGACTTTCCTGTGGCAATGCAGGTAAATGTTTGACCCCCCCATCAAAAAAAAAAAAAAAAAAAAAAAAAGGTTTATAGCCTGGCAAGGAGGTGACATATGTTGTAAAGATTGCTTTCTGTAATGCTTTGCTGCCATTCTTCCTGGTTCTGGGAGGGGTGTTAATAGGTTTGTGGGAGGTAGCATGGACATTAAAACAGTAACTTAAATATATAGACTGTTCCTGTATTTTAGAAAATAATAAATAAAAAGCCCCAACAAAACTTCTACAAAAAAGAACACAAACTGATGAAACAGACCCCCAAAACAACCCCTTGACAGTGTCTTCAGGGAGGATGTATCCAACATCACTTTGGCTATTCAGCTTCCTACTAATGTTCCAAGTTCTAGATAAGAGTATTAGCATACCTCCCTGTAGTAGCAGCACAGCAAAGGCAATTTGGGGCATTAGTGGGAGGTTCTTTGTGAAAGAACAGAGCTGGTTGGTATCACAGACCAAATTTCACTTAGCATGTCTCTAGGACTAGAAATTGTGTCATAAAATCAGACTATCTCAGAACATAAGACTGTTGACAAGTCTACTAGACCAGCTTCATAAATAGATCAAGAGATGCCCATAACTTAAGGTGCATGCATGGCAGGATTCATGTGGCTCTATACTTCAGCTTAAGGCTTAATTTAGCAAAACATCCAAAGATTTGTTCCAAGGGGAGAGTATTTCTGTGTCTGAAGACCATTTTGGCTTGAAAACCTCCACAGTTTCAGTAACTTGACAAATAAACTGAAGTACTCAGTAGATGAGCTTGGTTTAGATTCTGCTGGTGCTTTGGGTGGGCTTTGTTGGAAGAGAATGGGATTATCTCATTAGTATTTCTGAACAGAAACTTGTACTGACATATTTAGACTAGAATGCTAATTATGGCCGAACTTTTTTCCTCAGCTTGGCTTATTAGGATGAGGAGTAAGTTCTTTGCTGCAGATGAATTTTAATTTCCCTTAAACCTCTCTATTCACCAGAGCTATCCCTGCAAATGGCCAGCAAAGCTGTTCATTGCTTTTGAGTCTGAAAGGAAGAAGCCTGAAGCTATATTTGTTCTTAGTGTCAGTACAAAGGCATGTCACTGCAGTACTTTTTTGTGACTAGGCTAAAGGCAGCTGTCTTAAGTGTTACAGTCTTACTAGTTTTGACTAATAAAAACCTGTCTTTTGGCAGATTGGAATTAAGCATGGTGTTATTTATCTGATCACGAAATATGGATATATCCACATGTATGATTTGGAGTCCGGAGTGTGCATCTACATGAACCGTATTAGTGCTGATACTATCTTTGTCACAGCTCCTCATGAACCTACCTCAGGCATTATTGGTGTGAACAAAAAAGGACAGGTAACAGACCCACCATTATGTTTCTGAGCCTTCCAAAGTTTAAATGTAATGTAACAAATCTAATTAGTGACTTGATGCAACAAATGTCATGGAAGGGAGCAAGTGACTATTTGATGAATCAGTTTTTTTATCTCTTGTACACAACTAACTTGGAGAGGAACTTGTTTTTTTAGTAATCTACTCCCTCACTGATGAGCTGCATAGCCATTTTGCTGTTGTATTTCCTAGTAGTTGTGGAAAGAACAGTATTCCTCAATAGCCTCTTGTCCTTTCCAGGTGCTTTCTGTATGTGTTGAGGAAGACAACATAGTGAACTATGCTACAAATGTTCTCCAGAATCCTGACTTGGGACTGCGAATGGCTATACGTAGTAACCTAGCTGGGGCAGAGGAATTATTTGCCAGAAAGTTTAACACACTGTTTGCTCAAGGAAACTATGCAGATGCTGCTAAAGTAGCTGCATCTGCACCAAAGGTAGGTAACTCCAAAGGTAAAGCTTAGAAATCATGGAAATTCACCTAAGCTTAGTAGATTGCTTAGCTCACTTGCATTTCAGAGTTTGACATTCAAAACATAAATGCAGTGTTAGTTCTCTGCAGTTTGGTAGTGGTTCTAACTAATACATCCCCCTGTGTCCCATAAAGGAGTAGCTGCTATCCATTTCTAACCAGACTGGATTTTCTGTGGCCACTGACTTCTTGCTAGAAAGTCATTGGTTTGATGGTCTCTATCCTGAAGGTTTAACAGTAGATGCTTCAGTTTATCCTTTTAACCTGCTTTTTTTTTTTTTTCTAATGCTATTCGGTCTTAACTAATTATACACTGCTTCTCTCTCTTGTGCCTGTTCAGGGCATTCTGCGTACCAGTGATACAATTAGGAAGTTCCAGAGTGTACCAGCTCAGCCTGGGCAGGCCTCTCCCCTGCTCCAGTACTTTGGAATATTGCTTGACCAGGGACAGCTGAACAAGTTTGAATCTCTGGAGCTTTGTCGCCCTGTCCTGCAGCAGGGCCGCAAGCAGCTGCTGGAGAAGTGGCTGAAGGAAGACAAGGTAGGCTGGCTCCTGAGATTAGCTTATTTCTGTTACCTTGTAACAGCTGAGTGTGAGCAATACTTTTGTTGATGCTACATCTCTGAATTCTTCTGCTTGACAAAATACCACTTCTGACTTCAGCTGGAGTGCTCAGAGGAGCTGGGAGACTTGGTGAAGACGGCTGACCCAACCCTTGCACTCAGCGTCTACCTTCGAGCTAATGTGCCAAACAAAGTGATTCAGTGCTTTGCTGAAACTGGTCAATTCCAGAAAATAGTGCTGTATGCTAAGAAGGTAAATCATTTATCACAAACTGCAGGCTCTGTCTTATATTTAATGTGTCCATTGTGCAAATCATAGTGTATTACTACAGTATAAAAACTCTACAAAAATTATTAGTTTAATCGACTGGCTTAAGCTTATTCTACAGAATAAAGATAAGATACTTCATAAATTCCTCAGACTTTATTTTGTAATCCATAAAAAAAGAAAAATTGCCTAATGTCCATGTTTAAGTTTAGGACTTACTAAGGCTAAATAGTGCTTTAGGACTGTTGAAAAATTTATTCCAGGCAGTTTTCTTACATAGTCAGGGAATTGCCCTGGCACAAGTTCAGTTACTAAGTAGGTGAGTACTGAATTTCTGTGTCAACAGGCAAGAAATGTTTTTGTCTGAGAATCCCTGAAAGATGGGGGACGGACATAGCAAGCTCACAACTGTTTATAGTCCCTATGCTAAAGAATCTGAAGGCTCAACAGAAGTGTGATGCTTCCTAAATATGCATGACTGTTTCTGAAACCTCTAGGTTGGCTATACCCCAGACTGGATCTTCCTACTGAGAAGTGTGATGAGAGTCAGTCCAGAACAAGGCCTGCAGTTCTCTCAGATGCTGGTACAGGATGAGGAGCCACTGGCTAATATTAACCAGGTGAGGCTACAACAAGATTACTGGTCCCTTTCTAGACAGGGGGAATAGTGTACTACCATTCTGGGGACTGGGTAAGGCTGGTTCATATCTCTTGTCATCTTGATTAGAGGAGTGACTAAATAGTCTAGTCAAGTTTGGTTATCATTGAGTTCTTTGGAAGCGTGTTCCCAAGTTCTTATGGAAGCTTTCTGGGTTTTTGATAATAAACCTGCCACAGGCTTTGTCTAAGCAATAGAGTGTTACTATCCTACTGTTGGCTTCGATGGAGCATACATCTCCCCATGCAGAGAATTTACAGGAAGATGAACAAATAAACCTAACTTCAGTTCTGGCTGCCATTGGCCACTTTTTGTTACATCGATGGAGAAGTAAGGGAACATTTTACATTATTAAATAACTGAAGCTACTTGGAAATAGTCTTGGCTTTTCTTCTTGCAGCTATCCCAACAAGAGAGAAGGGATGAGCTTTGCATGCTGTGTTAGAAACTAAATAAGAGTGGGTGGTAAAGTCCGGCATAATAGCTCAGAGTAATGCACTTCTTCCGTTCTATAGAAAAAGGAAACATGTGAAACTATTGTCTCTATTACCATGATAGTAATACTATGAAAACAAAGGAATGCAGCATGCTAGGTGCAGTGATAGCCTGTTGTCTCTACTTTGAGACAAGTTAGGATCCTGTTAGAAAGTGGAAGATAGGGGATACAGTATCGTAACATCACCCCAGGACACCTGCCTAGCCAGGCTTTTTGTATACACAGAAAGAGGTACGTGTTATGTAGACCCCTCTTCTCTTAACTTGACCAATCTCAACAGATTGTGGATGTGTTCATGGAGCACAGTCTTCTGCAGCAGTGCACATCCTTTTTGTTGGATGCTCTGAAAAACAACCGCCCTGCAGAAGGCCACCTTCAGACCCGTCTCCTGGAAATGAATTTGATTCATGCCCCGCAGGTACGACCTCGTTCCTCCAGAAAGGGAGAGACAGTACTGGCCTTGCACAATAAGATGTCTGATACTTTATCTATAAGTGGTTTTCTAACATGAAAGTCTACTAAATAAGTCACTGCTGTGACTTCTCAACAACTTGTAGGTTAAGCTGCTGTGATTCTCTTGACGGTCTGAATATGGAATGTAACCTCCTAGGTTGCAGATGCCATTCTCGGAAACCAAATGTTTACACACTATGATCGTGCGCACGTTGCCCAGCTGTGTGAAAAGGCAGGCTTGCTCCAGCGAGCTCTGGAACACTACACGGATCTCTATGATATCAAACGTGCCGTTGTTCATACTCACCTCTTGAATCCTGAGGTAAGTGTTGTCCAGAGTAAGAAAGTGATGTGAACAATCTTTAGCACTTCTGCAGCTGCCATAGGATGGGTTGTAGGTACTGAAGTAGCACAAGTAGCTGTGATTCAAGAACATTTGTCCAGTTAACGATTAAATTGTAATCTGTACTTTCAGTGGCTTAAATCTGACCTCTAGTTTCCCAGATGGGCATTTCAAATATTATTTACAAACTGCACTTCTGTAATTGTAAATACAGTGAGTGTTTCTTTCTATGTCATTAGTCTTAGTTCTTGGAAGACTTCTCTCTAGTAGCTGGGGTAGAAACTGTCTAGTTGGCATATCTTAGAAATCAGTCAAATCCTGTATGAGTTACTGAGTAAAATTTCTGTCTCTTTGCAGTGGCTTGTGAACTTCTTTGGCTCTCTCTCAGTTGAAGACTCTGTGGAGTGTTTGCGTGCCATGCTGTCAGCCAACATTAGGCAAAACCTACAGCTCTGTGTGCAAGTTGCTTCTAAATACCATGAACAGCTTGGCACCCAGTCTCTTGTGGAGCTTTTTGAATCTTTCAAAAGCTATGAAGGTACAGTATTAAAGGGAAGCAGCTTACTTGGAAGCACTGACTGATTGAAGCTAATAGTAAGGATTGTAGCTTTTATGGGAGAGATACTTGTCACATGGCTGGATCTTAGGATACATTTATGGAAGTGAACTCACCACAGTGAGTTTTAGCGGTAGTTTTGTTCTAGATAGTTTCTTAACCCTCTTGAGTAAAGATCAGAAAGATGAAACCTGAAAGAAGTTTCTGATTCTCCCTGCAGTTGACTGAAAGCTACTCTCTCAGCAAAGCTGAACTAAGTCACAAGCTGAAGCCCATACAGCCTTCACTTGCTTCACTTCTAACAATGTTAAACACATGTGACTCTTTCCAGGACTGTTCTATTTCTTGGGTTCCATTGTAAACTTTAGCCAGGATCCAGATGTTCACTTCAAGTACATCCAGGCAGCTTGCAAGACTGGTCAGATAAAGGAGGTGGAAAGAATCTGCCGTGAAAGTAACTGCTATAACCCAGAACGAGTGAAGAACTTTCTGAAGGTAAATATTCTGTCCAGGGGATTGAAAGGTCTTCTGTATAATTTGCTTAGCAGCAGAACTACAGCTGCTAATGGAGGGAAACACCCAGAAGGTATAGTTTGCTGTGAATAATCTTTTGTTGCTTTTTTTCTCTTTCACACAAAATACAGGAGGCAAAGCTCACAGATCAGCTTCCTCTGATCATTGTCTGTGATCGGTTTGACTTTGTTCATGACCTGGTGCTCTATTTGTATCGCAATAATCTGCAGAAGTATATTGAGATCTATGTACAGAAGGTAAGGACTTGCTCTTTACTTCATTATAAGGATCTTAGTTTGCAGACTACAGCATAATCTGTTGTCTCTTTTTAGCTCTCTCCCAGTGCGGAAGCTCTTTGTTAGGCCTTTTGTCTATCACAAACCCATTATTCCTGGAATGTATATACAAATGTTAGTTACTCAAAGTTCTCTACTCTGAAGCATAATTGAAACTCTTAACTAGAACTTCCTCATGTGGAAGACAGAGGGTGCATTATTAGCAATGCTAATAACTAATTTTAATGATGGTGGCTTATTCTAGGTGAATCCTAGCCGTATACCAGCAGTGGTTGGAGGGCTTCTTGATGTAGATTGTTCTGAAGATGTCATCAAGAACTTGATCATGGTGGTGAGAGGGCAGTTCTCCACAGATGAGCTGGTGGCTGAAGTGGAAAAAAGAAATCGGTAATGAAAATGCATCTGTAGGCACCAGTATTGGGCTTCCCTGACCCTGCTATACACAAATTGAGCTGCATCCATCTTTGTTAAATGATAAAGTACTAATATTGTTTTGTGTTTCTTTATAGAAAAGCAATTTTAAATTTGCTAATCAGTCTTTTGATTGTTTGGGTCGTGTAGGAATGCCTGACAGCACTGCATGATGTATAATGTGGCTTTTGAACACTCCCATACAGCCAGCCATGGGATATGCCTTTGGAGTAAATTTGGATCAAACTGTCTTGACAGTCTAGCTGCAGGCACACAGTAGCTTCTGTAATTAGTTCCTAACTCCCTGTAAAATGAACAAATGTCTTTAAGCATGAACTGCCAGCTAATGCAAGAGGAGTTGAGAGATTGTAAGACCAGGGGTATCTGCAGCCTTCCCTGATGTTAAACTGCAGATCTGACTTCCGCTCATTTAAGGCTCATTAAAAAATAACTGTCTGGTCTGTGTTTGCTTTTAAGTTTGACCAGTAGACTTGCTTGAAGGGAAGGCCTGAGTGGTAGGTGTCAAACATACCTCAGACTGACTTATAAACCTAAAATGTTTGCTTCTTCGAAGGCTTAAGCTGCTGTTGCCATGGCTTGAATCAAGGATTCATGAAGGCTGTGAAGAACCTGCGACTCATAATGCTTTGGCCAAAATCTACATTGACAGTAATAATAATCCAGAGCGCTTCCTTCGTGAGAATCCTTACTATGACAGCCGAGTTGTTGGCAAATATTGTGAAAAGAGGGACCCTCATCTGGCCTGCGTTGCTTATGAGAGGGGGCAGTGTGATCTGGAACTCATAAAGGTTAGCAGAACTGCATTTATAAACATGCTTAAAAGAACTACTTGCTGCCTGAAGTGGAGGACTGTCTTGCTATTAGTCTAACACTTGCAGAATCCTGTCTTGCAGTCTCACTCAGGGGTTGAGGCAGGTGGCATTCTTCTCTGTAGAGACAGTAATTTTTATGCTTATGAGAAGAATTTGTTGTATGTCCAAACTGGAATTGTATAACTGGAACTTCGAAGTACCATCCATGTCCTTCATCCACTGATTCTGCTTGAAATTCATTTGTTTTTTAGGCCCAGGTAATGAATATGCCTACCCTACCATTAAAGCTTTGTTAATTTGATTTTTTTTGAGCCTTGAAGACTCAGCAGGAGGAACAGGCTGTCCTCTAGCCTGACCCTACAGTGAAAGAAAAGTTTCCCTGAAACTAAAGCAGGCCTTTGTTGTGATTGACCCATAGACTTGCTCCAGTACTTAACCAGAAATGAGGAAAATAAATATTGACAGTCTAACTACAAGGACTTACTTCAATAGCATTCCTCTCCTATCTTTAAGCTTGTTCTTCTTAGAACATCCCTCAGAATTTCAAGGGCTAGTGAAATTCTCAGGGTTCTCAAACACTTTCTAGTCTCAATGTGAACACCAGAGCTTAATGTCAGATTAAACCAGTAGTGCTTGTGGCTGCTGAGAAAAGCATTCTCCTCCTACCTGCACTTCCATATGGGTGTATGCAGAGAATCTCAGCTGTGAGCATTAGAATGGTAGTATAATCCAGGCTTGCTACTGAAAGTGGATGACTTTTCAGCCTGAAGTGGTTAATTTTTAAGTAATAGTTCCACTGTAGGTGTTAAAAAAGGGCTGCTACATTTTTCTCTTTATTTCAAGATGTGAAGGTGGCTTTGAGTTGTTGTTTGTTAGACTGCTGGGATAAACTTTACCATGCTAGTTAACCATTAAAGCCTGTCTGTACCAGTTTCTTCACAGAACTGATGTTCTGAGAAGGTATTTTTGGTTATGGAGAAAAGATCTTCCTGTAAGAATTATTCTTGAGACATTGTTGTCTCCTAGAAGAAGGGTCAACTCCTGTAACTGCTAAATGTAAAACATAAAGTAAAATGGTGCTGGTACTGATTTGCTTACAGCACAGTAGTTGAGATTCCACGGGCTTATCTGGATACTAGCAATGTGAGCTGTTGCTATAAGATGACTCAGCCTTTCAGGTTTCTACTCTTCTAGCTGAAAGTTGAAGCTAGTGGTATTAATAGGATCATGATTTGTAACTCTCCCATGGTGCACTTCTATAAAGAATTTCACATTTATTCTGTACCCTTAACACCATAACAAGAGAATCCAAGCCACTTGCTGTTCTGAACACTCATAAATGTGTGTAAAGCTAATGACACCAAATACATAACCTAATTCTAGCTTTAAACACCTGCACCATTCCTCAGTTTACTACTTAGCACTTAGCCAGGCAAGTGGCTCCCCTTTCTAGATTTAAAAATTAAGTTCTTCAGGCTTCTGCAGGTCTTCACTTCAACCAGAAGCAAATAGTTACTGTGAAGCCACAGTCACAGTGTTTGTGTGTTGGGCAAAACCAAGAGAAGCTATAGAAATTCTGCTGCAGAACATCTCCATGAGCCTTCCAGATCAGAGGTTGGGTAAGAGCTTGTCTGTGGCATTTAACATTGGTCAGCAATTAGTTCTAGTCAGTCTTCTAGACTGTCTGGTTCATAGCTAGCTAAACCTGTCTGGTGGTACTGACCCTTAACAATGATGCCTATAATTGTAACTTCTCCTCCAGGTGTGCAATGAGAACTCCCTGTTTAAGAGCGAAGCTCGCTATCTGGTGCGCAGGAAGGACCCTGAGCTCTGGGCAAATGTCCTGGAAGAAAACAACCCCTTCAGGCGGCAGCTTATTGACCAGGTACAGCAAAAAGGCTCAACTTGCAGTGTGTGGAGACCTCAGGATGTCTCAGAAACATTATGGAGCATTAAAATAGCATTCTTCCCCTACAAGGTCCCTTAAAGCCCCATCTCACCATATAGAAGTTTATAAGAGTTGGAGTGGCAGGTATTTATTCTGACCTTCATGGTCAGAAAATTTAGCTACCAGTAAGATTTTTTTCTGTCCTGGAGAATGACCTTCCTCTAGTGAATTTGTTTCCTACACAGATGTAAGATATGAATTTACATCTCTGTAAAATATAGCTAATAGCTGTTTCTTGCTGTCTTAATCAAAATACTCTCAAAATTCTGAAGCTTTAATTTGTAGTTCACTGGACAAATAACTTGACAAATGGACAAATATTTAATTTGGGGAAAACACTTAATAGTTTCCTGCCTTTGAATCTAGGTTGTCCAAACAGCTTTATCAGAGACACAGGATCCAGAGGAAGTTTCTGTAACTGTGAAAGCTTTCATGACTGCTGATCTACCAAATGAACTGATTGAGTTATTGGAAAAAATTGTCTTGGATAATTCTGTGTTCAGTGAACACAGGTAAGAGGAGAGCTTTATCCTCAGGTTTAGCCTGTTCAGTGCCTTTGTTTAGGTTGTGAATGATCAGGTTTTCACAGACCTCTTGGTTGCAAGAACTAAGCACTCTTCAGTGTTTATAATAAGGTGAAAAGCTAGAATTTAGAGTGCTTTGTGCTTGAAGAACAAAGCTAGTTCACACTGCAATTTGCAGTGATGTGTTGAGAACAGAGAATACTAATTTTGGTAAGCAATTTCTTTTTGAAGGTAAATGTCAGTGGTTCTCAATCTGGGGATGAAATGCTGTTTCTAGTGACAATAAGTGGGTTTATTTTTTCACATGTACAATCCATGTCGCTTAAGCAGGTGTTGCTGTGCACTGCTTATAGCCTATGCCTTCTGTTAACCAAAGGAATCTCCAGAATCTGCTGATCCTGACTGCCATTAAGGCTGACCGCACCCGAGTGATGGAATACATCAATCGACTGGATAACTATGATGCCCCAGATATTGCAAACATTGCCATCAGTAATGAGCTATATGAGGAAGCCTTTGCTATATTCAGAAAATTCGATGTCAATACTTCAGCAATTCAGGTGAGGTATGGTTCCTGCATGATGATGTAGAGTGCTTGCCTGGACAGAAATGGCTGTTCTAAGAGCAGTTACCTTCATATTGCTTACACAGAGCAGAGTATACACTTGAAGAAAGAGTTCTGTTAGCATGGACAGTGTTACAAAACTTCAGTTTTTAACTTGGAACTTCAATTTCAAACAGGTGCTGATTGAGCACATTGGCAACTTAGACCGTGCTTATGAATTTGCAGAGAGATGTAATGAACCAGCAGTGTGGAGTCAGCTGGCCAGAGCACAGCTCCAGAAGGACTTGGTGAAGGAAGCCATTGACTCCTATATAAAGGCAGATGATCCATCTGCCTACATGGAAGTCGTTCAGGCAGCTAATAGAAATGGTAAGGCAAAGCGTCTTCAACTTGAGATTGCTTGGATATGAGCTAGGTTATTGCATTTACATTGAGCAGCAGGGACTATTGAGACTTAAAAATTCTGTTTCAGAGGAAATGGGAACAGTCAGTACATGGAATGGATGAGTCAATGTTAAGTGAGATTCCTGTCAACACGATTGTCTGTTTTGCTCCACCAAACATAGACTTCTTTGTGGCGATGATTTGGACTGTTATATAAAATCTCACTAAGTATAATGTATTTATTTAGCTTTATGTGGCAGAATTGCTTGCCAGTTGGATTGCAGAACAGTAGCAAGAAGTCCAGTCCTGCTTGAAGGTGAATTGGTGTTGACAGGGAATTCCATAACTCAAGTGTAAATGACTTACTACCATGGTAGGGGAGAGGCTTGAGCCTGCTAGTGAAAGCTGTCCCTAAGGTGGGCAAGGTAAACAATGCAGAATGACTAAACACAGGACCTTACATATCTCTCTTCTCTTCCAGATAATTGGGAGGACCTAGTCAAGTTCTTACAGATGGCCAGGAAGAAGGCTAGAGAGTCTTATGTAGAGACAGAACTTATTTTTGCTTTGGCAAAAACTAATCGTCTGTCAGAACTGGAGGAGTTTATTAGTGGCCCTAATAATGCCCATATACAACAGGTATGTCTTGATCCAGTTTCCAAGTGTGACTTGCTGCTTAGCTGACCCCTCATTCTTGCTGTTGCCCTTGCTTACCTTGGACTCCTCATTCAGGTTGGTGATCGCTGTTATGAAGAGGGGATGTATGAAGCAGCAAAACTTCTCTATAACAACGTATCCAACTTTGCTCGCCTGGCCTCTACCTTGGTGCACCTTGGGGAGTATCAGGCCGCAGTGGACAGTGGCCGCAAAGCCAATAGCACAAGGACTTGGAAGGAGGTAACTTAAACTTGTGGGATTTAGTAGATTTTAGTTCTAGAATAAGTATTATGGAACTTCCTATTTGGAACCGTTAGTAAACCTCAAATGTGGTAAAGTTTTGTCCTGTTAACTATTTGCTGACTGTCATGACAGGTCTGCTTCGCCTGCGTGGATGGAAAAGAATTCCGCTTGGCACAGATCTGTGGCTTGCACATAGTCATCCATGCTGATGAACTTGAGGAGTTGATCAGTTACTATCAGGTAACTGTTAATATTCCAGAAGACTTGTACCACATATTTGTATCTGCTAATAAAGTGGACACAGAAAAAAAAAAAAGATACCCTGGGGGCTAATATTTAGTTTCGTTTTTCCTCTATCTTAATTTCTTAGTGGAGATGTGCATTTTTCTGTAGTAAATGGCGAGGTAATAGTTTCCATTGTGATGCCTTTTATAATTCTCTCGCCTCATTGGAATCAAGAATTTAAGCACTTTCAATGGAGAGAAAACCAAAGCATGTTATTTTTAAATAAATATGCATTTTAGCAAGCTTTATTAATCCTTATTTTCCTGACATCCAGGATCGTGGCTACTTTGAAGAACTGATTGGCCTTTTGGAAGCTGCCTTGGGCCTAGAGCGTGCTCACATGGGAATGTTTACTGAACTTGCCATCTTATACTCCAAATTCAAGCCTCAGAAAATGAGGGAACATCTGGAGCTTTTCTGGTCTAGAGTTAATATCCCAAAGGTATACAGTAAAGTAGCTGCAAGTGAAGGTGGGAAGCTGCCAGCGAATCAAACCTGGTGCATCTTTTTGTTTGCTTTATTAGGTGCTCAGAGCTGCAGAACAGGCTCATCTCTGGGCAGAACTTGTATTCCTCTATGACAAGTACGAGGAGTATGACAATGCAATAATTACTATGATGAATCATCCCACTGATGCCTGGAAAGAAGGCCAGTTTAAAGACATAATTGCCAAAGTAAGTAACTTGGTAACTGAAGCAAAGTGCTGAAAGCTTCTTTCGGGACAGAGGCAGAAATGCACAACAGAATTGCTGTTTAGAAAACAGTTTGCTTAAGCTACTCTCAGTGTTTCTGCTGTACTTAAAACAACTTCCAATCAGTTTAGCACAAAGAATTAATCTGATCTTACACTATTTTTCTGCTGTGCAGCACATTCTGTTGAGTGGCAGCAGCTAGCACAGAATGTTTTCAGAGACTTCGCAGGATCATAGGTCACAAGCAAGAGGCCTAACCTCCTTAATTCCTTTGAGCTGACTGCTATTTTAGTCTGAGGCTGTAAGTGTTCCTGGAAGATTTCTGCATATGTTTCCAGCTGTTTCACTGTGAGAAATGGGGTGGGCAGTCCCATGAGTACAGCATAGAATAGTGAATCAAGAAATAGTTTAAATAAGATTTAAGACTGAATACACTCTTACTGCTCCTGGGGGTTTCAAGGAACCAGTTTAAAGACTTTAAGGCTACAGTCTTCACTGGCTTCAGGAGAAATGGTTGTATTAACTGTAGTAAGCTGCCTGTGCCAGGATCTCTTCAGTGAATGGGTTAGAATTGGTTTGTAATGCCCTGGTAGCTTGTGATTTCACTGTCTGGAAGGAGGTGGTGCAAGAAGCAGTCATAAGATTGAATAAGAATTCTGCCAAAGTGTAAAACTTCTGACCTCTAGAAGGAAACTTAAGCTGTTGTTTAGTAGGACTCACATAAACTTTGTGCCAAGTTAAGTGGTTGGAACGAAGCACCTTAAGCTTACTTCTGTTTGAAATACTAACTAGTGTCTGATCATGCAGGTGGCCAATGTGGAGCTGTACTACAAAGCCTTGCAGTTCTACTTAGACTACAAACCTCTGCTGATCAATGATCTCCTGCTTGTATTATCTCCACGACTGGATCACACCAGGACAGTCAATTTTTTCTCAAAGGTGAGTTTGGGAGAGTGTAGACCAACAAAAGTCCTTCTGCTCAAGTTAAGATACTCCAAGCTCTGGCTGGAAAACAGAGTCAACATCTGTTGAGTAGCTTTGCCTCCAGTATAAAAGGACCAAGAAGCAGCCCAGTTGTGGCTTGATGTGGGAAGTGCAGGAAGAGTTGTGTAACTGGCCTTGGAGACTGTTTTATTTTACTCCTGGGCAATACAAGATACCTTGTCTGAAGGGTTTTAACAATATGCACAAACTCTTGTAATAACAAATGGGAACCTGTTTCAGGAGAATGCAGTGTCAGGATTGCTGTACTTAATCTTACATTGCAAACATCTTCTTTCCAGGTTAATCAGCTACTTCTAGTAAAGCCTTATCTGCGTTCAGTCCAGAACCACAACAACAAAGGAGTTAATGAAGCTCTAAACAACCTTTTAACAGAAGAGGAAGATTTCCAGGTGAGCCCCAAAAAACAGATTGCTAAGCCTGAGGTGTGGTCCTCTGACAAAAAAAGCTGCTGACACAGTAATGTCCTTGAGTAGAAGATAACATTTCTCCAGTGCAACAGAGAAAGGGCATGCAGTCAGGCCCTTAGCAGGCAGGAGTCTTGAGACATCAATGATTTGCAGAAAAGCAGGTGCCACAGATGTTTTTCTCAGAACAGACCTCACAAAGGTCAGTATCAGATTGTACTCAGTGGGCAGCACTTCTGTAAGTAAATTTGCTTCTGGCCCCATTGGCTGCTATTTGAAGATGTGCTTTGTCTCTTAATGGTAACTAGCTCTTCTGTCTGGAGCCAGTATGACCAAGTTAACATCCAGCTTTGCTAGAAAATACCCTTTGGAGGGGTGCATGAAACACTTAGGTAAATAAGGTAAAGCCATAGTATCAACATCCAGCTGACAGAACTGAAACACTTGTGCACTGTGATTAGATGTTTCTCTACTCTAGTTCTCACCTAAGTGCCATCTGGAAGCACGTGTAACAACTCTCTCTCAAACAGGGTTTGAGGGCTTCCATTGATGCCTATGACAACTTTGATAACATAACGTTGGCTCAGCGTCTGGAAAAGCATGAACTAATTGAATTTAGGCGTATTGCAGCATACCTGTACAAGGGTAACAACCGCTGGAAACAGAGTGTGGAGCTGTGCAAGAAAGACCGTCTGTATAAGGTGAGGTAATGACACTGCATGAATCTCCTGGATACTGAATGTTTGTTAGTTTCAAATCTGGAGTTTTAGGTAGTAGTCCTTCACTTGAAGGAAAGACTCTTAAAGCAGTAGTGCTTGCAATTTCAAATGTATGTCTTAAGTCTAGTTTCATAATGTCCTGTATCTGGGGATCTGTCTCTGTCAATCTGGCATCTGTACAGTCACCTGTATCAGTATGGAACATTCTTCATAGAACTGAAGTCACAGGCTCTTGTAAGGGTACAGATGAAATGTGATTATGCTCATGTGCTCTTCAAGCCTGTAATGAGTTCTTACAGGCCAATTTGTGCAATAGTCTGTAGGAAACCTGTTGGATTATGTTAATCAAGTATCTGGCTTGCCTCAGAGTTGTTGTGTGTGGTATCTTGCCTCCTACAGAGCATGCCTGGTGTTGTTAAAGACCAACTTCATGGTATGTCAAACACCTGGCTTATCTAGCTAGCAATAACTTGGATGTAAGATGTTAAGCAAGATGTTGACAGGCAAGGGTTGAGCCTAACTGTTGTTCTCTTCTCTAGGATGCTATGCAGTATGCTGCTGAGTCCAAAGATGCAGAGCTGGCTGAGAAGCTGCTCCAGTGGTTCTTGGAAGAAGGCAAGCAGGAGTGCTTTGCAGCCTGCCTTTTCACATGCTATGACTTGCTGCACCCAGATGTAGTCCTTGAGTTGGCATGGAGACATAACATCATGGACTTTGCAATGCCTTATTTCATCCAAGTGATGAGAGAGTACCTTACCAAAGTGAGTATTGCATAGGCTAAAAAGCTAAGACTTCAGTCTGCTGTATGATTAGCATTATGTAAACCAGAGTTCTTTGCATATATTTGGAATATTACCATTCCTTGTGGAGGAAGTCTTCTTGAAGTTCTGTAGGTTTCATCACTCCAGACTAGTTAGCAAAGTTTATAAATAGATGCCTTGGCACTTGAAGAGGTCTAGTTAAACTTCTGCTTTTCGCAGTAGACATAAGCAACTGTGCTTCTTACAGCAGCTCCATAGCTGATGAACTGAAAACTTAGTGAGGACAACACATATATCACTTTTATTTTTGTGTAACTATGAAAGTAAAGTTCCCTTATTTCCTAGAGTAAAAAGAGCATAGGGCATTTGAGTAACTGATAGTGTAGGTTTTTCCTGTATCAGCCATAGGAGAAGACTGCTGAGGGTGTTTGGGTTTTTTTAATGGAAAACAGAACTTTAGATGCATAGTCTGGTTGTACAATACTGATGCCAAGAGCTGGTCCTCAGCTGAGGGAGAGAGATTCTGATCGTGTGTGGTCCTGAAATGCTTGTCTCAAACAGCTCTAAGATACCAAGCTAAGATTCTGCCTTGGAAGGCTGTGGCATTGCATAGGACATCTCAGTAAAGAACATCATAAAAATGAGCAATTTAAAAGTGACTGCTTCAGATTGCTTCTAATAAGTCATGTTAAGTATTCCCCTCTGAATTTTCTTGCAGGTTGATGGACTGTTCTATAAGGTGAAACTCTGATTTCAAACTCTCTGTGTTCATTTGTGTCACTCAATATCCTAGGTTTCTTTTCCAGGAATCTAGCTGTAGCTTCTGCCAGAAGAGCAGTGTAATCTAGCTCTAACTCATTTCCTGTTCACTTTCTAATGCTAAAAGGATAACTATTCACAAGCAACTTGAAAATCCAACCAGACTCTTCTCCTTTTCATGGGAAACAAAAACAAGTGCTTGAGGAGGGCTTTACTTTGAGCTCCTTTTCACTGTATTAGATATTTTGTGGCTTGAAGGGTGCTATTCATAAAGAAAAGCAGTTGCCCTGTGTTCCAAGGGCAAATGGCACTGTAAATTACCAAAGTGTGCAGTAGTTCAGGTATGATGGTGAGTTTGAATAGTGCCATGAAGCTTCTGTAAACTTCTTGCCTATTGGTGTGATGAAGGTACTTGAACAGATCTTAAACATCTTCTACTCCTCATATTTCACTGAGAAGAAACTTGCCACACAAGTTTACCTGAATTCTTCCATGTGAGGTTTAGGTTTAAAATAATTTATTTTAAACTGCTGGTTGGATTTACAAGTAATCATGTGTACTAAATATGGGATAACTTGCCAAAAGGAAAATCTGCATGGTGAAAGTGGTTTACAGTGAAACTAATTTAGTCTGAATTAACTGCAAAACGTGGAATTGGAGAATGGGCTTTATAAATGTGGTATGTCTAAAATTGTCATGTAACTAACTTCAAAAACACAAAAGAATAGACTAGTTTCAGTGGGGTGTGTACATCTTCCAGAACTTATCTGTCTTTTCTGCATAAAAAAAGTTACAGCACAGAATATCCTCTGTCCCATAAGGGGACACTCGCCTGGAAGCCTTTTGAACCAGTTCTAGGCAGCAGAGCAGCTGTGATCTGGCTCTCCCAGAGCAGCTCATCCCGTGTGGGGCGGCTGCTCTCGGCATTCCTGCTCTTTGCCAGCTGAGGGCAGGACTGCGCTGCTGGCCAGAGCCGCTGGAGGACAGCACCAGGGAAAGGCAAACCCGAGAGAGCTGAGTCCGGGGATGAATAGAGCAGGACAGGAAACTGGGAATGGGTAGCTGTCAGTTGCTTTGATCCACAGTAATCTGGATAGCGTATTTAACACCGATATTCAGTGTTATGCTGGAGAGCTTAGGCTGACAGCTAGAAATGAAGCAGTAAAAGACCTGCTGCCACTCAAATTGTCGATTTGTGTTGCAAACTTCAAAAGGTTGAGGAAACTGTTAAACACCATATCTGGATAACATCTCTAAGTGTTACAGAAACCCCTCCTGAAGCAGTTCTCAGACCAGATGTGATTCTTGCAGTGGGAAAAAGGAGGATGAGAAACAGCTGAAATACAACATTGGGCTAAATGTAGGTTTGCCCAGGATGTTAGTACTGCCTGTACCAGGATGTGAAGCTCTGTGACTTTTATGCTTTGTAGTCTTCAGCCTCTGGTTCTCTTCTGGAAGATAAAACTTGTTAAACCTGAGAAGGAAAGTACTGTTGCTCTTCAGATTGCTCTCCACACCCACAATCTAAAGTTGTGTTTAGGGCTCCTGCGTTACTGTAGCATTTCCACAAATTTGTTTAGCATTTAGAGAGCTTTATGAGGAGCTAGAAGTCGTCTCTGTGAATACCATTGTGGTTAAAACAGTACCTTGCAGCCAGGTTAGGCTGTAGTCCTAGATGAGATCAAATTTCATGGGCCTGGAATATTTGCAAATGTCTGTGAGGTGTCACTGAAGGGGAGAGGAATTGCAGGTTAATAATAGGTGAATGTAGATTAGGCCCATTTGAGACGATGGTCACTCAGTTGGGTTTCAGTTGTGGGTCATAGTTAGCAGTGACTAGGACCCCAAAAAATGCTTCCTTTGAAGGTAATGATTACCTCATCTGCATTTGAGACCTGCTGTTTATTTCAATACACCTAAAAGAATTGGGAAGTCAGTTTTACAACAAAGCTTGCTGGGAATAGGCAGACTTCAGTAGTCTCCAACTTGGGCTAAAAAGGAGCACTTGATAGCTAAGTACCAGGCATGAAAAGCTTCACACAATGGTGCAATTCCTAGACAAGGCCTTCATAAATCTCCTGTTCACTTCAATGTAGGTGGATAAACTTGATGCTTCTGAAAGCCTAAGAAAAGAAGAGGAACAAGTAACTGAACCCACTCCAATAGTATTTGGTAGGTTTTAATTGATTACCTGTTGTTACTCTTTGTGGAGGCAGCTTACATGATCACATTGTATCCAAGAAAATGGTTTCAACTAGATAGTAATTGAAATGGTTGTCTCTGTTCAATGAACTGTGTAAGTTGTTGAAGTGACATCTCACTCTTACAGTACTTCTACTCTTCAGATTAAAGTATTGCTCCTCTTATGTGGCTCAGATCTCTACTTTAGGAATCGTGTTTCAGTATGGTAATAGGACAGGGGATACCAGGGTGTTGCCAACCCCAGGAATAACTTACAGAGCATGAAAATTCCTCCTCACATTCTTGTCTGAGGAATGTGTCTGCTTTCTGCTCTTTCAATTAGAAAGGCAGACTAGTTTTCTAGCTCACGCATTTTAAGACATGTGCAGCCAAAACACCATGGCTGTCTTCAAGTGTGATGCTATTTTAGAAGCCCTTCTGAAGAGGCATTCAAGCACCTAGAAGTGGCTGGTAAGGGAAGGATGTGACTGGTCCACTGTCTGATATAAATGTTAACCTGAATTTAACAGATGCATGAGGCATGTGTGGTCCTAGTGATGAAAACAAATCTGTCAAGGTGTGTTCAGACCTTCTGCAGCACCCTCCAGACTGTGAGACCTAACAGACCTAACTGTTGCTTGAATCGCTTTATTCTTTAGATCTGACCATGCATGGGTTAAATAATACCAGTTTGGCTTTCAGTATGGTCTCTTCAAAACAAGCTGTTTTTATTATGACCTCAAGATCAATTGATATTCATCTTCCCTCTGAGTCCTGCCTTGCTCTTTGTAGCTTCCTGGTAGCAAGAGCAGATGGCATGGGTGCCCACTCCATGTTGGGGAATTGTGTGACTTGCTGGTGTGTGCTTGCACCGGGGCTGATTATTAACTAAAGCCTCATAGTCCTATCCCACAATACAGCTAGCATTAGGGAAGCTTGGGATCTTAAACTAACTCTTCTTTTTGTCTCATGCTTTTCTAGGCCAGCAGTTGATGTTAACAGCAGGCCCCAGTGCAGTACCTCCCCAGGCAAACTTCCCATATGGATACACAGCACCAGGATTCACCCAGCCGCCTGTTTATGGTTTCAATATGTAACTAGCTCTCTGACAGACCTTCACTGTTTCTGTTCTCTTCCTTCCCGTCCCTTTTTAACTTCTCCAAGAAGTGTACAAGGCACAGATGACCTTCTGTTGGCTGAACACACTTGCTGCCCAGCTCAGTGAGGAGACTTCAGCAGGATGCCTGTTACTGTTATTTATTGATTATTGTCCGGTTACATTTCAACCTCTGAAAGGCAGCTTTTGTTAATGACATTGTGAGACGCTCGTCTGAAGTTAAGGCACTATTTCACTAACTCATATAGCAATAACTACTTGAGGCCAGGGGGAAGAGAGCATATTTTTTTTTCTTTTGAAAAGCCCATTGAAGGCAGCTGGGAAATTGCCTGGCACCAAGTTGTTAAAGCTTTAGCTGAAGCTACTGAAGTAGCAAGGTTGTTAACAATTCAATGAAACATCTCTTTAATAATGAATTGCTGAAAGCTTGTGTACATCTGACCACCCCATTTTATTTGCATTCTTATGTGCAAAAGAAGATGGGCTTTTCTAATATTTGTGCTCTGAATGTTTAGAGGAATATTGGGAAAGTTTCCTTTTCTGGACAATAATGCTGTTGGAGTTAAATGCTGTTGGGGTTCAATACTGTTGGGGTCTGTTCTCTGTTTTCTGGAGTAGATCTGAGACTTGAAGAAAATAAATCTTCTCATGCCAGAGAGCAAACACTTCCCAGATCCTTTTTGTTTAAAAAGAAGAGAGCATGTTACTTATTGACATTAAATGGTACTAAAACAAACCTCAGCTGTGTGTGGCAAGAGAACATAGGAGTGTGCATGGGCTGCCAAAGCACTGGAGATGCAAGAGCACAGCGTCAGGGTTGGGGAGGGGGACACACTGCTACCGTATTGAGGCAGTAGGGAGGGCCATAACCCTGACTTTTTATTTGCACCTTTAACTGATTCTGGCATTGGCTTCCTGCCACACCGTGTTCTGACCCTGTCTGGTGGGCAGAGTCAGCACCACCTGAGTGACCAGGCTGCACTGACTCAGTTCTGCTGTGCTGCAGTAGGATCAACAGCGTGTCCATCACCCACCTCCTCCTTTGAGAATGCCAACAGGGATGTAATATTACTTTGTGCCACTTCAAATACATGTATCATTAACGTTTTATGTACTTAGATAACAATGTATAATTTATGGTTATGAATCTTGTGCTAATCTTGAATATTATAAAAGTCCAATTATAAATGTAAAACTGCAGTATCCACCGTGTGGTTCTAGTCTTACTGTCTTGGGTGTGGGCAGTGTTTGGTAGTACTACACTACCACTCATAGCATCAGGTTTCTTAATCTGACAACTGAGGATGCCAGGCAGGAAAAAGGAGACTTGTGCCAAGGCACGGAACAGGGAAGGTCTAGTAAATAACTTAAAGGAATTGTGGTCTCTTCACCACACACATCAGCACATGCTGTCACATGGGGAGGGCGTGCTACAGGAGGCAGTCACATATTCTTATGCTTTCATTCACTGGGCTGGGAGAGCTTCAGTCCTGTGTAGGGAGAGGTGCTGCAATGAATCTTCTCTGCTGAGGTACATCAGTATAGCAGTGGTTTTGGTAAGCTGCACCCTTTCATACTGAGTCCCACTTGGAACAGGGCAAAACACCTTTAAATGCAAACCAATGGAGATTGTCAGGGTTGTGGAATCAGTAGCAGCAGACTGCTTTGTCACAGTTCTAATGAGTGTGTTTTCTTCTTGGTCACCACACTATGACAGCAGTGGCAAAGAGATGCAGTTCCTCCTTCCTGATGGATGCCAGAATGCCCAAGCGTTGCTGTAACATACTAACCTCAACTTTGTACTGATCAGCACTCATGGCTCAGCTTGAAATGCTGAGCAGCTAATGAGTTCAGGTAAATCTCCACTCTGTCCAGACTTACTCATTGCAGGAATTAGCCAGGTAGCTTGCCATTTTCCAGGGAAATAGTACTTCTATTTTGTAACCAGTTCCTTTTCAGTTGAAATAAATTGGGGTAAGCCAGCTGGAACTGAAGACCAGCTCTAGGATTAGTATGACTGTGGGACTTCCCATCCTGGCAACTTAAAAATGGGCTCTGACTTTACAGCTGCAAGTGCAAGCTGATGGTGAAACACAGTGAAGTGCTAGATCAAATACTGGAACAGCTCCTGACTGTAGAGAATTGAAGGTAGCCTGGGGATCCTTAATAGCTTCAGTCTAGAAATCTAATTACAGGAGTGACTGAGCTCTCAAAGAAAGCAAAGCTGCCAGTTCTGATCAGCAGTCTTCCTTTAGTTGCTCTCCTGGTATTTAAGCTCTTGCTGAGTAAAATGGCTTTTATAAATTTTATGATCTTGCATTCTAACATGCATTCAAAACAGACTCCCTGCCAATACAGTGCAAGTGTACCTAAAATGTGGAGCAAACTCTTGTATACCAAGGTTACTTCACTGCTTCTCTGAAACTTAAGTCATTCTCAGCAGGAAATAACCTCTCTTTCAGGGGTTAGGTGAAGAATTCATTTAATGAATTTGTAATGTCCAAGTTTTTGAAAACTTGAATAAGATTGTTTTGCAAAGAATCTGCTTTAAAACTAAGCTTCTTGCTAAATCCCACCACAGTGATACAGGACCTGTCCTGTAGAATGATCTGCTCATGCAGAACCTGCTGCAGCGTGCAGCATCTGGAGACCAACTTCCAGGTTTATGTCAGAGGTTATTGCTTGAGACTACATACAGGCTTTTACTGCCTCATGCTTTTCCTGTGAGAAACAGAGTATGGATCTCCTTCTGTGTAATGGCTCTTGCTGTTTGTCAGACCTTAGGGGACTCTTCCCTGGTCTGTCAAACTTTGGGCACATACAGATCTGGTGTCAGAGAAGACAAGCAATTCACAAGGGGAATGCATCACTGGGGTAAGTCCTGTTTCTTATTTCACCTAATGGTGTGGTATTTTACGAGACTTCCATTCCCCTTCCCCCCTTTTTAGGACTCTATAATTAAATGGTAGTGTAGCAGAAGGAAATGACCTGAAGTAACTTAGCTCCTTAAAAAATAGATTCTAGGCAGATGAAGTCTGTTGAAGTTTGTGCAAATAATAGGCATGATACAGTAAAGACAGTAGTAACTGTAGGGTCAAAACCCTAATTCTGATTTAATAGTATTTTAGCAGCTGCAGTGCTGAGTGCTGGCACTTAGAGCACAACATGGATCTGTAGTTTGGCTGAGGGAAACAAGGAACAGGGGTTTTTTGGTTTTTTGGTTCGGTGGGGTTTTTTTTGTTTGTTTGTCTGTTTTTTTCTAAGCAAATCCAGCAGCAGCTACTCAGACACCTTAGAAATTTCCTTGGTTTTTTGAACTCCTAAACTGATAAAGAAACCTTGTCAGATGCCCACTCAAATGAGTGTGAGTAACTTTAGTAGTTTGGCAAAGCTGACTGTCAACTGCTTGTAATGAATGCTTATGCTTGGATGTGTGATATCCTAATTGGCAGGCTAGGACTTGGCCTCTGAGATATTCTTAGCGTGACTGAATCAGCATGACAGTTTTTAAATCTGCTGAAAAAAAAATGAGGTGAGAACTCTTGCAAATCTTGGGACAGGTAGCACTGTATGTGCCAGGTTCTCATAACAAGCAGTTTATCAAGTGTATTACCTTATGACAGTGTTATTTCTCGTCTATAAATCTTCTTGCAGTCTTTCTGAGCCCCTTCTGCTCTGCTTTAATGGTTTGGCTTTGCACTTGGTTCCAAGCTGACTGTATTTCCTTTTTTGCTTTACAGAGTACCCCAAGACTGCTTCAGTCTCATTTGTTTCCAGATAAGGACATAAGGCTGAAAAATGCTTGACGACACCAGAGTGCTTTGTGACAGTCGTGTGTAATTAGGTTGTGGTTTGCCAAGTGAATGAGCCTTGCTATAGCAACCTGCAGGTGCACCAGTCCAGTTTAATGGATCTGGAGTCATTATTGTGCACCATCTCCTACTTCAGCAGGTGTCCAACCTCCAGAGAGTTTGTCACTAATCTAGCTTTCTCATTTTCCAATACTGTGCATTTTCTGTGGGCACCTTTCCAAACATAATGACAGATCCTGACTCATGTTGTACTAATAAAACACTGCAAAATTCTTAGCATAGGTGAGTATTTCAGTTTCTCTGGAGCATTTGCAATTTTTCAAAAAGGCAACAGCATCCATCTGTTGTCTTCCAAGCTAATATAAAGTTGACAGCTTTTAAGCTTAAGATGAATTTGAAATACAGTCAGTTAAGTCCTGTCTTTTATGTGTCAGAATTTAAAAATCATGAGTCAGGTTCTGAGCTTATTCAGTTATGCATTTCCTGTGTGGTTCAATGACTCAAGATATTTTTTTTGTCTGTTGGGTTTTTAATCAAGATTGTAAAATTTGTTTGCCTAAAAATCTCCATTTCTCCTTTCCCCCCAGTGGTTATGAAAGGAAGGGATTACAAAGTCTTCTGGTATGTTGTTTTCCACAGCACTAAGTTCTCCAATATTATGCAGAGCACAAATTCCCCAAGCACTGGTTATCCAGATGGGGAGCTAGGAGTGAGTCTGAGTGGGAAACATTGCTTAGTAAGTCTTTGAATTGCTCTCCTTTTGTAAGGTAGGGGGGTTTTTTTCCACTTAAGGGGTGGGGAAATGGCCTAATCAACTGCTAATAGAGTTTGTCAACTGGAGTTGCTTTGTTGAGTAACACATCCTGCTTTGGACTCAAGACCATGGCCAGGTAGCAGAATGATAATGGGTACATGCTGTATACGGTACACAGGCTTCACTCTCTTCTAAGATGAGTCAGGCCCACGCAGATGTGAACATAACAGGGATTTCTGTGGTGCTCATGAGCATCTCAGTGAATAATCTTGAGCAGCAACAGGAGCTCTTTCTGCATGTGTGCTCAAGTGGGAATCGTGTTTGTTGTTTGGAATAGCATCATCTTTTTTATAAGTCACAGTAGCTCCTGCTGCACACACTCCAAAGCTAGGGAAATGTTTACTCAAATCTGCAGTACTATCTCTTCTTGAAGCCAGTTATGTGCAGGATCTGTTTTGCATAAAGGAATTGTTTGGTCTTGATAGGCAACCTGAGAGAAAATGAGTTTTCTTACTTTATTGTAAGACCACAAGTGATGGGGATTAATAATGCATGGAATGGTTTGTAGTAGTTGATGAGTTGTAACAATTGTGATAATACATCTGTTAATTCAGTGAAATAAGGAGGTTCTCTGATCCCAGCATATATAATAGGAAGTCATGTGCCCCATATGCTTATGCTCATGGTCTCTGAAGCCATGGTGTGCTGTCTAGTGCCAATTAAATAAAAGTAATAATAATAATTTCAGGGAGGGGCAAAGGAGGAATAAGGTGGAACTAAGTGTTATCATGTAAGCATGTGCTTCCGAGGATCCAGGAAACTGTTTGCAGTTGCTGTTTGTGTTTGAAAAAATAAATTGTGGAAGTTGCTTTCATTTTCAATAGCTCTTTTTAATTCTGATTATTAGGGCCTGGAGAGGTGCCATGAGGCACACAGGCTGCAGTAGCACCTGACTACGTATTTCACAATTCTTGTGTCTTTGTATGCCTGCAGAAACAAGCACCAGCCACCAGCAAGGGAAATGAGCTCAGATTGTCAGAGGGTTGTTTCCATGAAAATTCCTGAAGCAAGAGCAGTAACATAGTGGGTTTGATGTTGTGTCTGTAACAGTAGTTCCTCTTCTATGCTTTGACCATGCATTTCTTAGGAGATGCTCTTGACCATGTAAGCCCAGTCAAGTATTTACTTTCACATAAGTAATGGGATTTAAAACATCCTCTTGTAGCCCCTGGTATTTCAGGGATTGTTTATCTTGTTTCACTGTTTCTCCTTCAGGCTTTCTGCTGACAAGAGGTGTTAGCAGCTTCTTGGAGGTCAGGTCCTTGCAGAAGATGGCTTGCAATCTGCATGTGATTAAATATGAATAATCCTTCCTCTGTTCAGCAAGGTAAGCACTGCTGTGAATCCCATTGAGGCTGAGGTGAATTAAGCATGTGGTGTGGTATATTCTTGGACAGGATGAAGTTGTGCACAGGCCTTGATGATTTGGGAATCTGTAAGTGCCAGTGTTTGTTGTGAAGGTAATCATGTCCTCAACAGCACAGGGTGTACGTGTCTGCAGGCAGATGTAAAAGCCATGATAATTTGATGGAAAGGTATGAGGAGGTGCAGAGGTTCATCAGAAATCCGAATGCATTTGTTTGTTTGCCACATTTGAAAGAATTTATCCTTACCTTTCTAATAATGCTAACCTCAACATGAGTAGCTGCTCTGCATTTGTGACTGGGACTATGACTGTTTCTTCCTTCCCTTAACATGTTAATTCCTCCTTTACTTCCCTGTGTTAGAGGAGGGGAGCCTTAGACTTGGCATGAGACCACTCTGTGCCTATTTTAACTCTGTTGTGAAACCACATACAGTTCTGATCTCACCTGGGGGCGAGTTCTGCAATGCAAGCATGTTTGCTTTTAACCCTGGCAGAATAACAGTGCTTCAGTTTCTCTAAGAGTTTTTTTTTGCCTGCAGTTCAGCCATGAAGCCAGGGCTGTGTAGCTGCAGAGTGAGCTTTTGGATGGGGCTGGCAGCTGCCGGGTTGCTGGGTCTCGTTAAGCAAAAACCACGTCACAAAGCACACAGAGAGCAAGTCTGGACAGGAGCATGTTTTATGCATAGCTGGGGGTGACTTCTTGCACAAAATGTTCACTCTTTTGAGTAATGTGGCTGCTCCAGGTGTAAGGGACACCACAGTTCTGGAGTACAGCTCCAGCGTTCCCTTGTTTCTGTGAAATCCTGGATGGAAATAAAAACAGCGTTGGTTTCTTTCCCTGCATCCTGTCAATACAGCTTTTGGACATAAACTAGAGCAGGGCAGTCTTCCTCTGTCTGCAGATAAAGCAAAAACACATCCTGGTGCAATTTGCACAACCCAATTATTGAGGAGCAGCAGCCAATATATCCACCCCACCCCAAAAAATCAAAAACCAAACCAGAACAAAAAACAAAACCAACAACAAGAAGAGCATCAACCACCTCCGGCTAAGCCCGGAGTGTCACTGCACTCACAGCACCCTTGTACTTTGAGAATGTTTTTGTTTCTCTTCCGCCTGCGCTGGGCGTTCACTTGCACTTCCTACCCCGGGAGTTCCTGGTCTCCGTTCCTCACTGAAAGGATTCAAGCTAAGGGCCTGAGATGAGCAAACCCTTCCTTTCCCTCCCCTCGGACCGTGACCGCGCAGGAGCGCACTGTCGTGTATCCTCGCTGACGCGAGGGGTTTGGGGTGGCTCAGAGCGAGTCCCGGCCTAAGCGTGCCCGGAGGTGCTGATGCTGCTCAGGAGAGGAGGCGCTGCTGTCCACGTCCCTCCGGCCGGGCCGGCACCTCTCCGTGCCCACGCGGAGGTTTTTCCCGTGGATTCCTGGGAGCGGGCTGGGTCACGCAACCCCCGTTCCCACAGCACCAGAGGCCGGGCTGGGTCACGCTGCCGCTCTGCTGCTGTTCTCCCGCTTCGCCGCTCCCCGCAGAGCCGCTCCCCGGGTCCCCAGGGGCCGCCCCCGCCCCGCCCCAGCGAGGATGTGACGCCAGCGGGACCGCCCCTCGCGGGCGCGGCTCTGAAATAGGGCTCGGCCGCCGCCGCCGGGCAGCCGGAGCCGCGGAGCAGCGCGGCCATGCCCGTCCCCGCCGCGCCCCGCAGCCTGGCCGCCGCCGCCCCCGCCGGCAAGGCCAAGCTCACGCACCCCGGCAAGGCCATCCTGGCAGGTAAGGGGCTCCCGCGGCTCTCCTGGGGACGGGGCTCGCCCCGCCGCTGCCAGCGTGGGCATCGGGCTGGGCGGAGGCTGCCGGACCCGCCCCGGGGCGGTGGCGCTCCCGCAGGTGATGTTCCGTCCCGGGACTGCCGCCCCTCTCCCGCTGCCCGCGGAAGGCGATCCCCTGAACCGGGGTTTCCCTTCGGCTACTGCTAAAGAGCTCCCGCAGCTGCATCCCGAGCCTGGACGCTGACTCCGGGGCTCCCGGTATCCGCGGAGAACCCGGCGTCTGGCCAGGCTGTTTCTGCACCCGGTGGTCCAGCCGGAACGTGCTGGTGGGCTCGGACATGACCCGGGGCGAGCGGCACTCTCGGGTTCAGCAGGAGGGAGCGGAACTGATGGGAGAGGCTGGTGGCAGAAGCGCCCCACATGCTTCCCCGCGGGTGTTAAGGGACAGGGCTGAAGCAGCAGCAGTCGGTTGTCCCTGCCCCAGCGGTGTCCCACAGGCTGCGCTGGTACAGCTCCTCTAAAGGCTGCTTGGTCCCTCCTTTGTGCCTGAGCATCAGTCCCTATGGATCTGGGCGTGTTTTGCCGCCCAGTTCTGACCACTTCCATGGGATGAAAACAGGCTCCGAGTGCAGCAGTAACGGCATAGTTAACGGTCTGCCTCCTGCTTGTGGCTGTTTCGAGCTCTGAGCTGAATGGAGTCCAAGACAGTCGCAGGCTTGTTAAACTCCTTTGTAGCTGTTCATTAGCTCCTTGGTTTCTCCTGCCAGTCGCAGGACAATTCCCAGAGTGCAGATTAGCGTCTTTGTTTTGAAATGAGCCATCGCAGCCTCGACATGATTGGCATGTTTAGAGCTTTTGTGTTTTCAAGCCAATTCCCCCTCCTACGATTGTGCCTTTGTTTGTCTGTCCAGCTCCCTGCTCCCCTCCAAGGGCAGAGCTCCAGCCTCCAGTAGCGGTCCGGGGAGCAGCGGGGCAGTGCCCGCACGGGGAGCGGAGCCACGGCCGCTCCGGCTCTGCCCGCCGGCCCTGCCCCCGCCCCGGCGGGCTGCCTCCCTCGCAGCGCCGGGAGAGCCGCCGGAGGTGGATGCCGCCGCTGGAGCGTGCAACGGGTGCCGAGGCCTCCCAGGGTCACGTCTCCGGGAAGGGACTGTGCTATCACTCGGCTGCCTGGCCAAAGGACTGGGGCACAAGGAGGAGGCAGCCTCCAGCGAGAGGGTGCCTTCTCGCTCAAGTGAACCCTTCGGTGAGACCAGGCTCCTCCTGAGCTCTGTGCCCCTCTGCTGCCCCACCTCAAAATGAGTTGGTGTTTTCATGCCTCTTGATTTAAAGTCTTTTAAATAGATTTTAATCCAATTTTAGGATGGGAAGGGCAGGATGTTTCCCTCTTGTCCGTCCTTCCCAGTCTTTCCCAGCTTGCTGTCCATGTACAACGAATGCATCAGGTTGTCACTGCCTGGACCAATGTACCAGGATACTTCCATAGATCTTGTGTAATCAGGATCATCAGCTTACCAGAATCAGCCTCCTGTGAGAGAGGTTGCAGCAGACTTGCTCTGCTCTCCCCTGCCAGAAGAGTTGCTGGGGGTATGCCTGGAAGCTGTCCTGATGTAAAGGAAGGGATGTGGTGGTTGTGGCCTTTGCCAGATGCCAGGCTGGGCAATGCAGCACAAAGCTGTATGTGCACCTGTGTGGAGGGGCCTTCTGGGCTAATGTGAAGCTGCAGAGGTAGAAGAAAGACCCTATTGAGATGCTGGTCTTCTCCTCACAGGCTGTAATCAGAGTAATTGGTTAATGGGCAGAAGTCCAGCCAAGCCTCCGTGGCATCTAATTGTATTAGAGAACCACAGAAATGGGAGAAAGCTGCTGTTAACTCCCTGTTCCCTGGTCTGCTCAGCTCTCCAGCCCCTCACTGGGGGTTGCAGTGCTATTTGTGGCTGTCTGCTGACTTTAAGGGGTTTGCCAGTGCCCTCAGAGTTTCCCATCTGACATCTGTCTGCACAACAGGGGTGTGTGCTTCAAAGCTCCATGTTCTGGAGAGCTGGAGGTGTTAAGATGGAACAGTCCTGCTGTGCTTCATCTGCCTGTGCTGGTGGAGTTAAAAAAGCCATCATCCCACTGTGGGTGCGTATCTGCTCCCAGACCCTGTGTGTAACTGGGATCCTCTGCCAGGGAGGCACAGCTCCCTCGCTGCCCAGAACTCAACAGGCTGGGGTTGGCTCTCTCCTGAAGAGATGCAAGTGAAGCTCTGTCTGCCAAGAGCTCTTCTCCTTCAGTTGTCGCAACAGACAAAACACAAGGTTAAAAATTAATTTGCTAATGGGCTCTCCTTTGTCCAGGCAGCTGTTGTGTGCCAAGGCAGCACTTCACCTTGCAGTGACAATGCTGCTGGTGCTGCTGTGGCCATGTGTGGCCTGAGCACATGAAGGCAGCTTGGTCTTTCCTGCTGTGTAACAACCTGTTAGCAGGCAGGCCAGGAGCCCAGCCCTGTCTCCAGCCTCCCATAGGCAGCTTTCCCATTTTGTGCTGTGGTTTCCAAACAGCCCACCAGACTCCTGTCCCTCCCACCCGCATACTGGAGGGCTGGGTGCTGCTGGTCTGCTATGCACCCAGCACAGGGCCACACTCCAGTGGGGAGCTTGAAATAAAGGCAGTTAAGTGGGGAGACAGGAATGCTGGTGGCAAAGCTGGTGGGCAAGTCATCAGTCACCTCTGGGATTCCTGAGAGTTCTCATTCACTGGGTTTTTGGATGCCACATTGGGTCAGCTCAAGTCAGCCTGCAATGTAGGCTATTTCCAGCCCAGCACAAATGGTCTTTGCCATTTGCAGGCAAGCCCTCGCTCCCTTGCCCTCCTCTTGAGAACTTTGCTTGTGGGTAGTAGTGCTCATTTGATGAAAGGCTTTGCCTGCCCTCGCCAGAGTTAAGTACAGCCTTATTCTGTTTTTAGCCAGCTTTAAATCCTGGGGTCTGCTCCCTCCCACGGAGAAGCTCTCAGCTGCCTTGCTCTCTGCATGGTATCTCTGCTCACCCGGGGGCTGTTGCACAGTTGCTGTTTCTACCTACACCTAATCCTGCCTGCCCAGGGAGGCAGGATGCCTGGATGTTGTCCTACACAGTGCTGGATTTGGGAAGAGCTCACAGGGGTTGTGGCTGCTCCCCTGGTGGTGGGAACCACTGGCAGATAGCAGTGATGTGCACCAGGGTTCTAGGGGGATCTTTGGCAGGGAGAGGGACTGCAGGGAGAAAGAAGGGCCTGAAGACAGGGTATGGTACAAAACAGGGTTCAGCAAAGGGAGCCCAGGCTCTTGAAGAAAGCAGTAATTGGAGCTTCAGTTTCCTCTTCTTTGTTAATCCTTGTTAATTATCTTTCTTAGGAAATGCTGTACCTGCAGAGGAGAGGAGTCGGGGACTGGGTGTAAAAGCTGAGACTTGCCTCTTGCAGAGCAGGTCTCCTTTCCCAAAAGTCCCAAGTCCATCTGGATTTCCAGGGCCTTTGCTCTCAGGAGTGGGTGTGAGGGAGGTTGTGTTGCTGTGAATAGCTGTGGTCCAGCACACTCCCTGGGCTTGAGATAGATGCCTGGTGCTCACAGCAGAGTGGGGGATGTTTTCCCCCTTCATGCTGAGCCAGGTGGAGGCTAATCACAGCCAGGGGGAAAGATTGGTGAGCGTGGAGGGAAGCAGTCCTGCCAGGTCTGCTGGCCCTCAGTACATGACTCCTGGCTGTGGTTTCTCCTGCAGTTGCCTCCTGTGACTGTTATCTGTTTGGGGAGTGGGGCACAAGGACCATGCTAGCCTTGAGTGAGGCCCTGGCTGCTGGGAGCCCTCATGGGCTGCAGAGGAAACCTGTAAGAGCCCCAAGGCTCCCAGTGGGAGAAGAATGTCAGCCCCAGGGTCAGGAAATCACATTGGGGTGTCCCTTCGGTCTGAATGGATTCTGTACGAGCTGGGGTTAACCCTGAGCTCTGAAATGTGAGTTTCTGAGATTTTCTCATGCCTGATGCTCTGCTTCACATTCTGCAGACAACCATTTTCTCTGGGTTCACGTAAATGATCGGAAGGAGTCATCCGTCTTCCCGAGACGATGAGCACCATGAGCTGACAGCTTGGGGATGTTGCAGCATCTCTCAGCTCTGACAGCCCTGTGTGGTGCATGCCAATGCAGCTTCCCTGCTCCTGCTTATGCCCTGAGGTCTCAGGTCATCTCTTGACAACAGGGATTGATTTTTTGGCCATCTGTCTCCCTGTGCTCCAGCGCTTGGTACAGCAGTCATTTCCCTGTGCTGGGGGCTGGGAGATCAGAGCCTGTCCCCGGGGAAGTCTCAGTCATAGCAGTGGATCCTTCATCCAGCTATAGGGCTGTGCTGGGGGAGTCATCCAACAGCCCTGGGCTCTGACAGCAGCTCCCTCTTTCATGTCTTAAGAGAGTTTTTGACACTTGAAAAGTTGGTGTCTGAAGTTAAGTGGTGGGATGGCCAGGAGGCAGCTCATGGTGACAAACCTGGGGCCTTGAGGAGTGCAGGACAATGGGAAGAAGGTGACTTGAGCAGGACAAAGAACCTGGCAGTACCCAAAGGTGGAATTGGCACCAAAGGCAGAAGGATGCTGTGACTGCAAGCACGGGGAAATGGCTTCTGCCATCACAGAGCTGAGAAGTTTAAAATGTAATAATGATTAATTGTCATATTGAGAAATAAATGCAAAGAGATGATGAATGGGTGAGTTGTGAAAGGACAGCCTGTTCAAACAGGACAGTTCCAGTAAGACTCAGGACAAATTATTTCATCCCATCCGTAGCGTTATCTGCAGCGCTGTTTGCATGGGGCTGTTTACCCGCAGTGGCACAGGGTACAGAGGGGCACCTCTCATGTTTGCCATTCTGTGTCCCTTGGGGGGGTCAGACTGTCTCCAGCCTGCCTGTAGCACACTGCCATGACCAAAACTGCTGTGAGTGTGTGTTTACTGCTGGACATGCTGAACCCCTGTGCTCCCCCTGGCCTTGCCATGTCAGATGGGAGACCTTCCTAACCCCAACAGGGACAGACACCCTCTGAGCCTGCTGACCTGTTGCAGGACATGCTTTTTCCCTTCTAACCAAAACACAAATAAAACTTCTGGCAGTCTGGTTTGGGGAAGCAGCCTTTCCCATCTCAGCACTGAGTCAGACTTTTGGTGGCAGAGCTGCTCCTGTGGTGGTTTTCCACAAGGATGTGGCTGCGGATGGGTGGTGAAGGACTGTCCTTGGCCGGAGGAGGTGCCGGGTGAGGATGCCGGTGCTGGAGCTCTGCCGAGAGCCAGCTGTCCTGGAGAGCTGCAGCCCCAGCGAGGCTCCTGCCTGCTCCCGAGTTTCACAAGATGGCCCGTGGTGAGAAGGGCCGGGTGGGTGGAGCTGTTAAACCCGTTTCACTGCTGCGGGCAGGCAGGGCAGGATTGCTCCACGGCAATGGATGGGTGCAGAGCAGCCTGGCTGGCTGCCGGGGCGGGGGGTGGGGGGCTGGTCCCTCGGTGTGGGGAGCAGGCGACAGTCTGGGCTGCAGAGACCTGTCACAAGCTGCGGGTGGGTATTTCTGCCTGCCTGATTTGTAGCAGCCTGATGGTCTTTGGTTCTTGGAGGTTTTTTCCCCTTTTTTCCCCATCTCCCAAAGCTGTTGTCTAATGGGAAAGGGCACCAAGTCCCCTTGTGAGAGTGCTGCAGTCTGCAAGCACAGCACCCAGGAGTTGGGCAGGTTTGCACCCTGTCCCCATAGTGTGTGGTCCGTGTCACCCATGTCAGCTGCTCCGCTCACGCCATCCAGCTGCACCTTCAGCAGCCCCCAAAATGGGGAACTCAGGGCTCAGCTTCCACTGAGAGCCTGTTTATGTCTTCCCACCATCCTGAGCCGCCTGACTGACAGAATGGAGAAGCTCCAGGCATGGGCCCTGGGAGAGCTCTGCTGCTTTGCTTCCAGACCCTTAGGAATAACTCCCTCTGGGCTGAAAGGATCTCAGTGAATCTGAAGTTAAAATATGCTTTTTGTAGGGAAATCAGGTGCTGGTATGTCAGCATGTGAAATTACTCTTTAAATGGAGAGACTGAAATTGCTCCCCAGGTGCTCACTTCTCATCAGAGCTGCACAGAGACCTGCTGCTCCATCACGCTGCAGGAGCAGGATGCTTTCGCAGGCACAGCCACTTGCAGGAGTGGCAGAGGCGCCAGTGCCACCTCCTGCCCCTCTGTGGTTCCCAGGCAGTCTGCCCTGGGTCTGGAGCTGGGGTCCCTGGGTCAGGGTGGTGTCCCAGAAGCTGCTCATGGACAGCGTGCAAAGCTGAACCAGTGTGTGCTGATTCCATCACGTGTTGTGTGAACCTCGCAGGGGCAGCACCCTCCCACTGTCCCCAAAACCCCTCCTCTCCCTCCTGCCAGCTCTCCCCAGCCGTGCCCAAGGGCTGCAGGCGTGTCATCAAAGGACATTCTCCTCGGGCCTCTCTGCTGGGGAAAGCTAAACTTTTTCTGTGAAAACTGTGCCAGGGTATTTTTTTCCTTCTCTCCCTTCCCGCTGAGCCTGCAATATCAGGATAGCTGGCAGCTGAAACACTTACAGGCTTGCTGCAGGCAGGGAGCCATTCCTGGTGCTGGGAGTGGGATCCCCCCACCGGGGGCACCTTCCCTGGGGCCGGGCAGAGCGACCTTCCCTGAAGGACATTCCCTCTCTGGCTCTGCTGCATCCAGCCAGAGCCTTGGCCCAGCAGCTCAGCTGCCCTGTGTGCTCTTTCACCTCCTGAGTGCTGCTGTTCCTGCTGACTCCACGGTGTTGCAAGAGCTGGAGCTGCTGTTTAAAGTCTGGGTAAACAGGTTGCAAAGTCAGTGCAGCTGTGGAGAGGGAGGGGGTTGGACAAAGCTGCTGCTCCTGGGCAGTGGAGTGGTTTATTTGCATAGAATAAGGTTTTTTTCTGCTGGGGTAAAACTGTGTGGGGAGAGGAGATGACAGCACAGCAGGACCTCTGATGGGTCTTGCTTCCAGGAGGCTGCAGGGCAGGTGGCCTGTGCCACCCTGTTTCTCTGTGGACAAAAGAAAATGGATTAAAATTGCCACCAGTCATGGAGTGTGTCCAGAGTCTCTGCTCTGTGTACCTTCCCATGGGATTTGAGGCCAGAACAACACTGGAGAACAGGGAGGGGTCCTGGCAGCATGGGTGCCCTGTTCCTTCATCCTTGGCTAGGGCAGCTTCATTGCCCCAGAGGCTGCCAGTTCCCAGGAACAACATGCTGTTCCTTTGCTGGGCTCCTGTGGATGGCTTTGCCTGTGGGATGCTGGGCAGAGCTCCTGCATGCAAGTGTGACTGCTGAGGCTGTGAGCAGGTTGCAGGAGGTGCTGCATCTCTCCCTGTAGCATTTGGTGTGGCTGCCATGAGCTGAGGTGCTGGTTGCCCCTGGACTGCTGCTTGTCCTTGGTGCTTCCCTGCTGTCTGGCTCCTGGGTGTGCTGGGGCAGGAGCTGGTGCTGGGGGACCAAGAGAGAACAAATATTTATGGCACTTAAAATGTCCAGCACTTCAGTTTCCACAGTGTAGGAGGGAGGGAAGTGGCCTTGGCAGCACCTAGGGTGCTGATGTGGCTGTGGTGGCGTGAGGCTGGTGGCACAGAGGTGTGTGGCAGTGTGGAGAGCTGCCAGCTGATTCTCAGCTTTCTGGGGACTGTTGCACCCAAATGCAGGACATTGCTTCTCATTGAGCTGCTCTCTGGGGCCTGCCAGCTGCTCCTGCAGAAATTGTCTTTGCAGGAGAAATTAGCGTTTGGCCAGCCCCCTGCCATGGGACCAGCAGTGTCTGCCAAGGGTGGGAGAGGGTGGAGGGGGCAGCAGGAGTGCTCTGGGGACCCTGGGGATGGTGGCTGTCCTCCTGTGATGCCCCAGGGGAGCTGTTGGCTGGCTGCAGTGCAATAAGCTATCCCTGTGTCTTCCTCCCATGCCCCCAGAGCATCAGGTGCTGCAGAGGTGTCAGGGCTGGCAATGGTCAGTGCTGCCTCCTGAGCAGGGCCTGCCTGGGCTGGGCTGGGCAGCTCCAGCCCCCCTGGGAACACAGTGGGAAACAAGGAGCCTTTGTTTGCTGTGGCAGAGCTGGGCTGGCCTCACGATGCTGCCCGGTTGGGCTGGCATGTCCTGCATTGGATACTCAGTGTCACGGTGTCCCCATCCCTGCCGTGCCAGTGGGAGGAGTGGGATGCTCTTTGAGCACAGAGCTGAGCTTTGCATTGCCCTAGCTGTGTTGAAGCTGGCCTGGCTTCTTGGCTCCCTGAGTAAGACAGTGCGGCCTGGTGCTTTTTGTTGCCTGGGGGGAAAAACCAGCAAAAGGCTGTTTTAAGATGGGTGCTGCTCAGCTGCTGGAGGAATGTGAGGAGGCTGCTTTTCCTTTCCCTCTAGAAGGACTGGGTTGAGAGGAGGTGGCAGTGCTCCCCAGGATGCCAGTTGCCAGTGGCACCGACAGTGGGGAGCAGGAAACACCAGAGAGATCTCTTGCATATGTGGAGGCCATGTAGAAGAAATACGACTTTGTGAGAAAGTCTGGTGGTCCAAGGAGTTGGTGCTGCCTGCTGTTGTCTCAGGGAGCAGCCATGGGCCGTGGTGTCTCCTATCAGCATCCTGTCATAGGGGTACTTTGGAGGGTGCTGATAAGCAGAGCTGTGCCACGTGGCACCTGCCTGTGCTTCATTGCAGATTAGGATAACAACCACTCATCCAGTCCCAGCCTCTCCTACAGAGGCAGTGTGTTCCTTGTTGGGGTGTTCCCTGGGCTGTGGTGGGGCTGCAAGCCTGGCACTGGGGGTCACAGACCTGCTGAGTCCCACCCAGACACAGCCAGGCTGGAGGCTGTATAGGGGGCTGGGAGCTGGCAGCCCACCTGACCACACGCTGTGCCCCAGCCTGTGGGCTGGAGCATGATTCACCTTCCCTGGGCAGGGAGCAGGGGGATCCTCAGGGGTGCTCAGAGTGATGTTGACCACAGTGACAGCGCCCTGCGCCCTGTCTGGGCTGAGCAGGGTTGGCCCTGTGAGACCTGAAGGAGCTCAGCCCTGTGCTTCCTCCTGGTGCCAGCACAAAGTGCTCCTGCTGCTGGGCGGGACCTGGCCACACTTTGATGCGAGGAAGCGCTCTGTGATCCATCCCGGCCGGATGGGCTGAGCCCAGCTCCCCAGCACAGCTGGCTCCAACTGAAAGGGCTGCAGCCACGCTGAGGGGAGCCCCAGAGCTGAGAGCAGCATCCCTTGCTGGCCATCAGGAAAGGCTGCAGCCGCTGTAATCAGTGCCCAGCAGCCGCCGCTGCGGGAGCCCGGGGCAGCCAGACAGGCTGATGGTAATTGTGCTTCCTGCTGGCACAGCCAGGTTGCAGATGGGCTCCTGCTGGTGTGGGGAGTGGTGCTGGGCCTG
The DNA here is from genome assembly GCA_013401135.1 of Cettia cetti. Classification (NCBI taxonomy): domain Eukaryota; kingdom Metazoa; phylum Chordata; class Aves; order Passeriformes; family Sylviidae; genus Cettia; species Cettia cetti. The sequence goes on along the minus strand of VZUI01088071.1, from coordinate 20,971 downwards.
CCGCAGCACCGCCGGGTTTATACAGCTCACCTGGAGGTGAGAGGCTCCAGAGAGGGAGAGGTGCCTTGGAGGGACAACACACCAAACAGGCAGCCATGGGTGTGGTGTTTTGCCCTGTTTTCCCACCCCTTTGCCCAGTCTCCTCGACAGCTCTTGCCATGGCAGGGCAGTGATGCCCATGCAAGGCACCAGCTTGGCACAGGGCCCTGCCGCTGTGTGGAGTCCTTGGGGTTTTGGTGAGGACAGGGATATCGTGTCCCAGCCCAGACCTGGCTGCCTGAGGTCCCAGGCTCAGCCATCATGGAGCTGAGAGCAGCCATGTGGCACTGAACGGTCTCAATGCTGCTCCTGCCTCAGTGTCCCTTCCTCTGCCATGCAGGTGGCCTGGCTGGAGGGATCGAGATCTGCATCACATTCCCTACCGAGTATGTGAAGACACAGCTGCAGCTGGATGAGAAGGCAAACCCTCCCCGCTACAAGGGCATTGGTGAGCAACCCCTCTCTGGGTTTGGGCCTCCTGGGGGGCCTGGCTGGTGCTGGCAGGGTGGTGGTGGGTGGTCCTTGGCGTGGCGGGTGACAGCGGCACCGCTGTGCTCTGCCGCAGGGGACTGTGTGAAGCAGACTGTCCGTGACCATGGCATCCGGGGGCTGTACCGGGGGCTCAGCTCGCTGCTGTACGGCTCCATCCCCAAGGCTGCCGTCAGGTATGTGCCCCCAAGGGGTGAGTGGGGGGAGTCCCCAACAGCATCAAACGAGGGGGTGGCTTTGCTCTCGGTGTTCCCGTTGGTATTTTGCCAAAGCCGTGTGGTTTCCCAGGCAGGGAGGGTCCTCTCACAGGATGTGCAGCTGCTCCTGGAGACAGACCCAGAGCCGGGGGGTGCAGACCCCCATCTGGGTGCCCAGGGGTTGGCATAGTGGCTCCTTTGCAGGTTCGGGATGTTTGAGTTCCTCAGCAACCAGATGAGAGACGAGCAGGGGCGGCTGGACAGCACGCGGGGCCTCATCTGCGGGCTGGGGGCTGGCGTTGCTGAGGCTGTGGCCGTGGTCTGCCCCATGGAGACTGTGAAGGTGCGTGGGTGTGGCTGCCACTGTCCCCTGCCTTGGCACCCCTCGCTGGGCTGGGTTGGGAGGGAGCAAAACCCAGGGATGCCCAACTTCTGGGGACCTGAGGGCTGTATGCATTTGCCCGAGACAGTTTTGTAGGGGAGGATCTGATGCTGGAAAGCCCTGTGGAGGTCAAGTCAGGTGGCCCTGCCCCTTCCCCACCAGGCAGGAGCCCCACGCCCAGGAGCCATCTTGTCACCCATTTTATGAGTGTAAGCTGCATGTGGCTGCTTGCAGTGGCAGTTTCCCAGGTTTTCCTCTGCAAAATGCACTGCTGGCCATGGGCACCGGCCTCCCCCATGATCTCTCCCAGAGCTGCCTGGCTGCATGGGTCGGCTCTGGACTTGGGACCATCCTTGGAACAAGGCAGGAGGTGGCCAACAGCCCCGGGCCATCGCATCTGCATTACCTCAGGCAGGTACAGCCAGGACAAGTGCATCATCTCCTTGTAGGTGAAGTTTATCCATGACCAGACCTCTCCCAACCCCAAATACCGTGGTTTCTTCCATGGCGTCCGGGAGATCGTTCGGGAGCAGGGTGAGTCCCAGGAAGGTGTCACCCTGACTCCCTGAGTACTGCCATGCTATGGGGACGGGGTGGGAGGTAGTGGATGGGCACAGGCTGGGGCAGGTGGCCTGGGGAGATTTTTCTCTGCCACTTGAGGGTGGTCTCCCCTCCAACACTCTCTTCTTGCAGGACTCAGGGGGACCTACCAGGGTTTAACTGCAACCATCCTCAAGCAAGGATCAAACCAGGCCATCCGCTTCTTCGTCATGACCTCCCTCAAGAACTGGTACAAAGGTACGGTGCCCTTGGCCCCCCAGACCATCCTGGCTGTGCCTCTGGCTCCCCAGCCCTTGGAACTGGGATGGTTTTTCTGTCCACACTCCCCCTGTTTCTCATGGCTCAGTCACTTTGGAGGAAAATTAATACCAGGGTGGGGTGGCACTAGCTTGTGAGGCTGATGGGTCCTGGTGCTGGAGCATCACTTTCACATCCCCCCTGACCCCTGCAGTGCAGCATGGGCTGCGTGGGGTAGGTGCTGCTGGGACGGTCCCCAGCTCAGCACTGCACCCTGACCACTTGCAGAATCCCTTGGGAATGTACAAGAATCTCACCACCACTCTGCCCTCAACCTCTCTTCCTTCCCAGGGGACAATCCCAACAAGGTCATGAACCCCTTCGTAACCGGGGTGTTTGGAGCCCTTGCTGGAGCTGCAAGTGTCTTTGGCAACACCCCCTTGGATGTGGTGAAGACCAGGATGCAGGTAGGGTACCATGGCCCAGTGTGGGACTGCTCTGTCTGCAGCAGGCTGGGGGCACCCACTGCCTGGGAGCTGTTTCATGCAGTCCCTGAGGCAGGCACACGATGCCTGCGAGGTTTGGTTTGGGAGATGCCTGGGATTGCTCCTGAGCCATGGGGAGTGTTTGCACGGAGGTGGGGACATCCCTGTGGGGTCTGATGTCCTACAGCAGTGGAGAGAGATCAGTTCCTCATGGCACACCCCCAGCTCTCTACTTCCCCCCCAAATCCTCCAGATGCAACCCTGGCTCTGGCCTCTGATCCTGCTTTTCCCTTCTCACAGGGGCTGGAAGCACACAAGTATAAGAACACCTGGGACTGCGCCTACCAGATCATGAAGCACGAAGGGCCCCTGGCGTAAGCTCTGCGGTGGAGGTGGCAGGTGGGGTGGATGGGCAGGGAAGGGGCTGGAGGGGACCCAGCCCCACGGTCCCCTCTCTATCTCTGGCAGGTTTTACAAAGGTACAGTGCCTCGCTTGGGCCGTGTGTGTCTTGACGTGGCCATCGTCTTCATCATCTACGATGAAGTGGTCAAATTCCTCAACAAGGTGTGGAAAACGGACTGAGGGGCCGGGCCAGGCAGCCCCCACCTCCTGTGCTCTGCAGGGCTTCAGCTGGAGAGCAGAGACCAAACCCACACCCACCTGCGGCGCTGCTGGGGCCAGGTCTGCCCTGCACACCCCAAACCTGGCCACTTTTATCTTTAGGAACAGGCTCTGGAGCAGGTTAAATTACTAGTTGTGTGCTGAAAGGAGCAGGGAGGGAGCAGCATCCCACCATCCCAACCCCCAGCATCCCGGTCATGCCTGTCCCAATCTGCTGGTGGCACTTTCCCCCAGCCCCACATCAGCTGTGTGTGCTGGTTAACCAGGCTGAGGTGTCCCTTGGACAGTGGCCTTGGGGCTCCCAGCAGCCAGGAGCTCCTGACTGCCTGGGGAGCAGCTCTTTTGGGGGTGCTGAGAGCCCCCTTGAGCCATATGAGTGCAATGCCAAGCTGTACATCACAAGCTGACAATGGGGCTGATGCCACTGGCAGGGTCACAGCAGCTCTTGGAGGGGGCCCAACAGCCCTGCACCCCCTGGGATGGGAGGACACTGACCACCTGGTGTGACCCCCAAGCTCCCTCCCTCCCTCCCTGCCAGCACCCAGACCACCAGTGTGCAACATCCCATCCCATCCCATCCCATCCCATCCCATCCCAGGGATCCTGCTCAGCCCCGTGCTGCTGAGCAGCGGTCGCCCAAAATTGCACATACAGCCAGGCCTTTAGTTCTGCTCACTGTGGGCTGGGGTTGGGGTGAGCCGGGTGCCCCTCACCTGCCGTTTACAGCCGAGGGCGTGTGCGAGCCAGGGCGAGGAGCTGCAGCCCCACGCCGCAGGCTTGGCCCCTCAGCCGGGGGTGCAAACCCCTTTCTTCTGCCACATTCCCCGCATCTGCCCTCCCGCCGCCTCTCTGGTGCCGTAGGTGACCTCGTAGCTTTTGGAGCTTCACGCTGACTCACTAACACCTATGGCCGTGGGGCTGGAGCCCTGCCCTGCCCGTGCCAGGCTGGCCCCACTGGATTTGTGCCAAATTTCTCCCTGAGGGAGCTGGGGGTGCAGGAGCCAGGGCTCAACCCATCCCTCCTCCCTCTTGTAGCCAGCGATGAGCTCAGCCTTAACACAGGAGGGTGAAGGAGGAAAGCCTGGGCACGGTTTACCTGCGGCTTTCGGCTCTGAAGCCAGTGAGGGTTGCATTAGGTTTTTTTTTATTATTATTATTCTGTTTTACATTTGCAATTTGAATAAAATCAGTCTGGCTTTAGCAGCTGCGTTGGCGTCCGGGCTGTACTGAGTGGGCAGTGAGTGGCTCCTGCTCTGTGGGTGGGGGATGGAGCTCCCCATCGTGCCAAGATGGTGCTCCTGGGGCAGCATCAGCTCCGACCCAGCAGTGCCCAATCACAGATGCTCCCAGGCAGGGTTGTGCTGTCTCATGCACAGTGCTTTATTAATAACCCTGGTTAATTGTATTAAGTCCTTGCCCTGCGATGGAGCCGAGGAGCGGTAGAGCAAAAGAGAACGGGCTTTTTCCCCCCGCCCAGCCCGGGGGCGGTGCGGCACGGCTGGAGCTCCCACCGGCACAGCCCCCCGCTCCTCATCCAGTGTCCGCTGGTGCGAGGCAGAGCCATCATCCCGCGGGCTCGCAGGCTCCCGGTGCCATGCGGGGCCCGCTGCTCTGGGCGGCCTGGCTGCTGGCCACCAGCTGCCTGGTTTGTGCCTCGGGCAGCTGCCGGCACCGGTGCTGCCCCGGCAGGAACAACGCCTGCTGGGCGCCCGGCGCCCGCCGGGGTCACTGCTACTGCGACTCGTACTGCCAGAGGACGGGAGACTGCTGCCAGGACTACCTCGCCACGTGCCGCCGTGCCGGTGAGTGGCGGAGGGGGTGGCACCGGCCGGACCGCGGCTGCGGACACCAGCCTGTGCTGCTGTGCTCGGTGGCGAGTGTTTGCTGTTACCTGTTAGCCCCGTGCTTGGAGCGGTAACAGGATGTGCCTGGGGACGCCGGCTGGGCTGGATTTGTCGCAATGTCCCAGTCGTCCCCTTTTTTCCATGCTGAATGTCTGGCTGGCCCCAGTGCCATTAGAGAGCCCGTAGGGGTGGCCTCTGGTCTGCAGCTGATGGTAGCGCTGTCACTGCAAGCCTGAATGGTCGGTGTGGGACAAGCCCCGGTGTCACCTCTGCTACTGTCACAGCCAGTGCCTTGCACAGGGACAGGGGAACCGGGGGCTGCACTGAGGGAGCCAAACAGGGCTCATGGGCTTGGGGAGTCAGAACCAGCCTGCCCTGGGGACCCAAATCTGGGCAGGCAGGCACCGGCCACGGCCCCCTGGACAATTGCAGCAGTCAGCCCTTCCTAATCTCCGGGGAGATTAGCAGGGTCCCAGCTCAGCGCGATGCACGCAGGGATAAGTCCTGCGGAAGCAGCTGACAATGCCCCTGCACTGGCAGGGGTCAGGGGAGAGGGGCTGCTGGGGTCACTCTGGCCTTGCCCTTCCTCCCCTCTCCCCGTCTCCTGTGCCGCATCTCCCCTGCTCTGCTCTTTCCACTGTTCATGACACTGAAACTCTTCCCTCTCCTCCGTCCCTGGCAGCCGTGGGCTGTGCCGTGGGGCCCTGGGGGCCCTGGAGCGGGTGCAGCTCCCCGTGCGGGGTTGGCAGCAGGGCCCGCAGCCGCCAGGTCACGGTGCCGCCCCGGCACGGAGGGGATCCCTGTCCTGACCTCAAGCAGCGCCGCGGCTGCCTGGGGCAGCACCCGACCTGCGGGACGGCCAAAGGTAACGCGGGCCGCCTGCTGCCCTCCTGCGAGATCGCCCCCGTGCGCTGCCGTCCTGGGTGTCTTTAATCATCCCCGTGCCCCTCACAGCTGCTCTTCTGCCAGAGGTAGCCAAGATACTCCCCAACTCCTTCAGCCAGGACTTCAGAGATCCCTGGCGAAGAGCTGGGCTGCCTCTGCCAGAGGAGCCCTCTGGGTATGTGTGGAGTTGGGCCTCTCTGTAACGCCCTCCCCAAAGCCGGGACCCCTCCTGCACGCCCCCCGCGGTCACGGCCCCTTGGCCTTTTCGCTTCCCCCAGTCATTACTTTTCTCCCTGCCCCAAACCACGGCCGCGTTGCGCCCCCATACATAACCGTGGCGCTTTGCATGCCCCACAGAACCATCATCCTTCCCACCCTCCAAACTAGGATCCCTCTGCACTGTCCCAGAGCCATTGCCCTTCTCACCTCCCCACTGAGGCCCCTTGCCACCCCCCCAAACCCACACGCTCTTTATACCCAAACCCATCAAAAACCCACTACAACCAAACCCCTACCTTCCGACCACCATTTTCCCTCTTTTCTCCTCCCATTTCCCCCCTCCCCAGCTACTGCGGCTATTTCCGCCTGACGCAGGTGGGAGCCCCGTGCCGCGGGCAAGCCTGGAGCCGCCGGCTGCGCCGGGACAAGCAGGTGTGTGTGCAGTGCTGGGGGAATCTGCCCCATCGCCGTCCCCACTGCACTGGGCACGGGCTGCAAGGAGCCAGGTAGGTGCTCATTTGTGGCATCCCCACCCTGGGATCTCTCCTAAGGAACGTCTCTCCCTGCCTCTAAGGCATTTCATACTGTATTTATACTGTAATTATAATGGTTGTATACAAAGCTATAATTATGTTAAAATATGCCACAGTATTATAGCATACCATCATATTATTAAATTAATTAATAATATGTCCTACAAACCAAGATTATAATATAAAAATAAACATATTTAAATAGAATATCTGTTGAGACATACAATGATCATCTAGTCCAACTGCCAATATTATATATATAATAGAAACCCATATATATAACTATATTTGATTTTAAAAATTGTATTTATTAATGGCACATCCCAGTTTTCACTGATTTTCCCTTCCAGAACATTTTGGGTGGCCGCTTCTGTGGTGGGGTGCCAGGGCTTGTGGGTGCAGGAGGGCCTGCAGGAGGGCTGTGTCTGCTCCCCACCAGCTCTCATCTTCGTGTAGGATCCCCCTGAAAAGGTGAGCTGAGCCTCTCACGGCACCAATCCTTGCTGGGGAGGTGGGGAAAGAAATAAAAATGTGGTCTCTTTCATAAGTTCACCCTCCTGCAGGTTTGCTGCTCACCCTTGGTGTCAGCTCCGTTTGCCATTAAATATTTTGCTGAAGAATGGAAAAAGCCTTCTTATAAAGACTAAAAATAATGGAATTGCTGAAGTGTGGTGATTAATGGTAGAAGAACAGCATGATGAGGTTAAGTCTGGGTGAGAAGATGATGTGGTGGTGACACGGTGTGAGGATGTCACTCAGCCATGACACCGTACTTTCAAGGAGCTCCAACTGGCAAGCAACGTGAGGATGGAGGCAGCATCCTTCCTCTTGTCTGACTCACTCACTGCAGTATCAGGTAAGCCATGCAGGGCAGTTCAGCCCTGCTGGGCTTTGCAGAGACATTGAACAGACACCCAAGTCAGCACGTGGGCGATGGTGCCGGTGTCCAGTTCCAGCCGTGGGGCTCGGCCGCCCGCACTGGAAGGAATGAGGCTGGGCTGGGTGGTGCTGCTGCCCTTCCCCACTCCTCACCCAGCACAACGTGACCCTGGCTCGTGGGGTCCCTGCTCCAGCTTTGGGTGGTGGGACCACAGCCTGCGGTGGGAGCACTTGCCATGCCAGGGCTGGATCTTGCTCCACTGCAGCCAGTGGCTGTTGCCTGTTTGCTGCCCCAGGACAGGTCTGGCTCCTGCAGCCTGCTCTCACCACCCTCCTGGGGAGGGGAATTAAAAGGCTTCAACACTGGGAATGTTCTTGGCCTCTTTATTTGGGATAAAAGCCCAGGTTGGCCAAGGACCAAAGTGCTGGTTAAAAAAACAGGTGCTGGGAGTTGAGCATGAGGGGGTGTGAGAGCTCTGGAGCACAGGTCCCCTCCTGCCAGCCAGAGTTGAGGGCAAGGAAGCCATGGACATGGGCCAAGGCCATGCTGCACTGGAGTCCTCAGCTGAAGAGTTAAAAACTGGGAACAAAAGTGAGTGTGTCCCACACAGTCAGTGGGGTTCCCCTGAGTTACAGCAGCAAACCTGCAGGCCTGGCTGCTGGTCAGAGACAGCATCCTGGAAATGGAGGGAGATGGCTGCAGGATTTCATGTCACACTGCTGCAAGCATGGAGTTGTCAGTCCCTGACAGTGGTTCCAGCTCTTCTGGTGCATTATCCTGATTTGGCACAGGGGCCAGCCCGTGCTGTGCTAGCAGCCCCTGTACCAGCTCCAGCTCCTGCTCCAACTCCTGGGTGCCATAGCCCAGGCCTGGCATGGCGGTGGCACCTTCCTCCAGCACCTGCAGCACCTGTGCCACCAGCTGGGCCCTCACCAGCAGCACGGCCAGGGCTGTGTGGAGCTTGGCACAGCCCAGCGCCTTCATCCCCCAGTGGACAGCAGCCCCTGTGGAGAGAGTGGGTGAAGGAGCTGTGAGTGTGGCAGGGTGCCCCTGGGCAGAGCTGGCCTGGGGAACAAGGACACTTTGCTCATCCCAGGCACTCCACGCTCGCCATACCTTGGCTCCAGCAGTGTTTGCAGTACTGCAGGTCCCTCAGCACACCGGGGCCTTTGGCTTCCAGCCACTGCAGAGCTGTGGCATGGAGTGGGCTGCCAGTGGGAGCCTTCTCCAGGAGCTGCACCAGGACAGGGAGCAGCTGCCGTGCCAGGACAGCTGGCTCTGCAAAAACATTGGGTTCATCCTCCTTGTACAGGCTGGCAGGTCTGGGGGGAAAGCCAAGGTGTGAGTGAAGCCAAGGCTGGCCCCATGGTACTCCACACTCCCTCATGCCAGTCCACAGGTTCAGCAACTCACTTGTTGGCCTCCAGTTCCTCCATGACACTCCTGAGATCTAGGATGGGGATGTGTTGAAGTAGTGTGTTGAAGGTTTCAGGGTGCTCCCCAAACTCTCCAAGAAGGAGCTCCAGGAGGCTCTGCAGCCCCACACTGTCCTGCACAAAGATGCAGCCATCTTGGAGCAGCTCCCCTGGGCTCTGCCGCAGGAGGCTGGCGAAACCTGAGGCCTCGTGCCGGACCTCCCGCTCCTCATCTTGCAGAAGGTGAATGGCCATGTTTATCAGCCTGAGAAAAGGAAAGGGAAGAGAAGGGAAGCATACTGCACAACCCAAAGCATCCCAGCCTGCTTGGCGGGGAGGGAAGGATGAGACCTCAGAAGAATGCTTCTCTAAGGGACTTTTTCCCTGGACTGTGAAAGACACAGCCACCACCCAAGAGCTTGGAACTTGGGAGGGTAGGGGGTGTGCCAGGGATTGAGGGACTCAGCAATGCCATCTGCTGCTCATAAAGGACTGGCTGCTTGTATTAAAATGCCACCCACATAATTTTTTGTAGGCCGTGAGCTCGAATGCCAGTGATTATTGAATGAGTGGAGTTTTCTACAATACCCTTGAGTTTTTGCAGAGGACACCTTTTGCAGAGTCCATTAATCTGCTACAGGCTGGGGCTGGGGCCGCAGGGAGCAGTGCTGCTGGGAACTGGCTGCAAGCACAGCCATCCCCAGAGATGGGCTCAGTGACCTACCGCAGAGCCACAGGGACGAGCAAGGGACGGGCAGCGCGCAGGGATCGCCGCACCACGTCGGCCCCGGCCATCTGCAGGGAGCGGGCAGCCGCCAGCCGCAGCACCTCACACCAAGGGGACTGGCTGCACTCCTCCAGCGCCGCACACCAGCGCTCCAGCAGCGCGCCGTCCTCGTCCCCAAACCTGCCAGAGGCCAGGGAAGGAGAGAAAATTCAAGCAACACCTTTCTGCTCCATTAGGGGACCAAAGGCCACCGCCTGCCCTGAGATCACAGGAGCCAGGTGCAGTGCTGTGATTTATGGGAGAGAAGTCATGGCTCTGTTTCTGGTAAGGACTAAGGAAGAATCTGCTGGAAGAGTTGGGCAGCCCCCCAGCAGCAGCAGGGACCTACTGGTGAGCGAGCAGCAGGCTGGCAGCACACAGTGCCTGGAAGAGGAGATCAGGCCCAGGACACTCAGCCTCCACCATGTGCAGCAGCATCTCCAGGCATGATGCTGAGGAGCCCTGGAGCTTACTGGAAGCTTCCTTGGACCATGATGAGGGATCTCTGTAAAGATGCAGCAAAGCCTCAAGGTACAATCTCAGGAACTCTTTGTCCCTTCTCTCTTGCAGCACCGACCGCAGGCTCTCCTAGTTGACAATGGGAAAGAAGGTACATGGTTAGTGGTCCTAGCAGAGCAGGACCAGGCAAGTGCCCTGCACCCATGCACCCTCAGCCTGGGGGGCACCAAGCTTCTCAGCAATGGGATCTCAGGGGTCCCATCCGTGCGGTGCACTGGAGCCCCCCTGCTTTACTCAGTAACTTTTAAGCCCCATCATACCAGCAATGTCAGCCCAAGGGCGTTCTCCACTTCCTTGCATGCTCCTCCCTCCCCAGAAATCACCCAGCTCAGGATGGCAAGCTGGATGTCAGGGTTGGGCTGCTGGAGAAGTGAGCAGACAGCAGCAATCCGCTCGCTGTCTGCCAGCCGGGCTGCCTCCCTGCACGTGAAGTGGGCCATGGTTTGGTAGAGGATGGCTGAGCCCACCTGCAGGAAAAAACCCAGATTTCCCTTCCAGCGCTCAGCCTGGAGCGATGGGTCCCCCTGTCCCTGCCCAGGCTCACTGCCAGTCAGGAATGGCCATGACTTTCCTGACAGGAAGCAGTACCTGTGGCTCGGCACAGCCTGACATTCCCCCCTGCGGGAGGCTGCCCAGCGTGGTGCTGATGGTGTCACAGATGTACTGGGCGAAGCCAGGGCTGAAGGACGTGGGCAGGAGGGCGAGCACCTGGAGGAAGGCGGCGCGGACGAGGGGGCAGCGCTGGGCAGGGGTGAGCAGCCAGCCCCGCGCCTCCAGCTGCAGAGCCACGGGGCGCAGCTCCTCGGCAGACAGCCTGCGTGGAAACAGCCTCAGCACGGGGCACGGCGCCAGACGGGCGCCCCTCCGTGGCCAGAAGGCAGCGTTTGGCACGGTGAGCCCAGCCGGGGAGACAGCACGGCAACACTCACCCCGCGGGGCCCGCGGCGGCGGCCAGCAGTGCCCGCAGCTGCAGCAGGTGCCCGTGGACGGTGTTGTGCGAGCGGATCTGCCCGGGGGCTGCAGGGAGCTGCCGGGCCAGCTGCAGGAGGAGCCTGCAGCGCTGGGGAGGGGGGACAACAGGCACCAGAGCCTTGGCAGCCATCGCTCGTACGGCGTAGATGGGACTCTCTGCCAGTCCCAGCAGTGGCCCCAGGAAGGGAGCAGAGGGACTGTGGAGCAAAAAGGGCACCATGTGGTGATGCCCTGGCTGGAGTAAAATCTCACAAGAGCCACAGCCAGCCTCAGCACCATGGGAGCCCTTCCCACTGCAGGAGCCCTTGGCTAAGCACAGCATCCCCACTGCCCCCATACCTGCCAGGACTGTCAGCACCAGGCTGCAGCTGGGCCAAGAGGGTGAGGATGGCATGGAGTGCAGGATGCAAGCGGGGCCCTCCTGATGTGGGTGCTGTGGCCACCTTGAGCTCTCCGAGCAGCACAGCGCCCAGCTTTGGGTGCTGCCCAAGGAAGGCGTGCAGGCTCAGCCCCTCTGATGGGCAGCCATCCCTGTGGCTCCACGGCTGTCCCAGCAGCCGGGACGTGAGGGCACCTGCAGGGACAGAGGAGGCAGTGTCAGGTTCCATCCAGCCCTGCCAAGCCCCTGCACTTCACCCCACACAGACTCTGAACGCTGGGGACTGTGGGATCTCTGTCAGTACTCACTGAAGAGCTGGATGGCCGCGTTCCTCATGGCCCAGCAGGGCGAGCCCAGGCCCCGCAGTGCCAGGGCCATCATGGGTGTGGCATGGCACAGCACTGCCCCGCCCAGCCCCGCCCCACGGACCAGCGTCTGCAGCACGTGGAGGGCACACACCTGGGGAGAGCACAAGGGGCTCAGTGGCACTGTGGTGGGAGGGGGCTCATGCTACCATGTCAGGGGAAGAGGGTGGGAAAAGACAGAGGAACCAAGAGGCAGCAGCTCCCAGGCTGCTGGCTGGACAGCATGACCAGGGCTGGGGATTTTTGCTCACTCTGGGTTCTCATGGTCTGAGGCTGGGTACCTGGCACACATCACCCCATTCCCTAAGGGGCTCCAGCAGCCAGGAGCACCACCCTCACCTGTGGGAGGTCGAGGGTCTGGTCCCAGTCCTGTGGCAGTGCCGTGGCAGCCAGGGTCAGCAGGGTCTGGATGCAGCGGGTCAGGAGCGGCCGTGCCTGCGCCGGGGCCTCCCCGCTGACGATGCAGAGGAAGAGCATGGGGAAGCCGGCAGCACGGCGCGTGATCGAGCTGCTCCGAGGCCCACTCAGTGCCTCCAGGCCCTGACAGAGAAACAAAATCCACCTGAGATGTGCCTGGAGACCTGTCACTTGGAACCTGCAGCTGCCCTGCCCAGGAGGGCACCAGCTCGCACCAGCCCTGCACCAGTATCTCAGCTGCCAGGAGGGTGCTTGCCCCAGGGAGTTGGGGACACTGAGAAACGACCCTGGTGCTCCCTGGGGAGCATGGGAAACAAGGGGCACAATGAGCACTGTACCTGCTCCAGCACAGCCTGGGGGATGGCCTGCAGCTCTGGATCTGGGTGGTTCAGCAGAGCAGCGCAGAATTTGGTGAAGCCCATGCTGCAGCCCTCCACTGCCCCCTGGGGTAGAGCAGTGTCAGGCCCAGCACCCCAAAGGCTGCACCCACCAGCCCCTCCATGGCCCCAGAAAACTCTTTGGGAAGGGGAAGAGCAAGTGAGACATGATGGTGTGGGGATGTGATAGGATCTGGCACCGGGATCCCAGCCAGGGGACTTCCAGCCATCCCCATGTCCTGCCCCAGAGCAGACCCTGCCCCACTGCACTTGCCCTCCCTCCCTCCCTCACAGTGTGCCAGGGTGGGGACAGGGCTGGAGGGATGGTGAGGGGCTCAGATCCGCTCTTACCCAGTGCCGGCACCGCAGCAGGATTTCCTGGAACACCCTGGTGGCCATCTGCAGGGTGGGGAGTGGCAGGAGGGGCCCCAACTCAGCAGGCAGTGCTGGGGATAGCAGCAGCTCGGCCAGGCCCCCCAGGAGCAGCCCAATCTCCTGGGAAGAAGAGGAGGCTCAGCAAGACTGGCAGGGAGGAGGAGAAGCTGGGTTGGGTGGCAGCAGGGCTCGCAAGCCAGGTAGTCTGGCTCTGCCACAGCCAGGGACTGTCAGTGTCTGGGAAGAAGCTGGGCTCTGTAAGGGCAGGCAGGGAGGGGGCTGCTTTTGGGGAGCCTGGTATTTGCATCCTTCCTGGAAGGGGGTGAGGACATGTGTGAGAGCACTGAGAGGACAGAAATTCCCCCATATTCATCCCCAGATAGGATAAATGACCCAAGGGGAGGTGAAGCAGCAGTTGAGGTAGGCTGGATGATAGGTGCCATGCAGGGCTGTCCCTCTCCCAGTGCCACGAGGAGTCCCCACCTTCACTGACACCCAGCAGCAAGTCAGGATCAGGCTGTGCTCCTCTGACAGCAGGATTGAATCCCCCTCCTCTTCCTCTTGCCCCTGGCCCTTTCCCAGCATGATAAGGGAGCCAATGGCATTTCCCATCTCCGCAAATGATGGGGCAGCAGCTGGAAAAGGAAAAGCCAGGTCTGAGCAGGGTGGTGCAGGGCAGTAGGAGGGAGGTGCTGCTGGGGTTTGGGAGGACCTGCAGTCCTGTCAGAATGCACACAAATGGCAATGGCTCCTGCTCTGCCTCGTGCCCCACTCAGGAATGCAGCTGCATTTTTCCCACTGCTCTTTCCAAGGCCTGTAAAGGCTCTGCCAGCCCCTCCTTTCCCAACTGTTTTCATCTGGCAGATGCCTCACTACTACTTTTGCTTCTAGTGCTCCTGTTCTCCCATGGAGTTGAGAAAGGGACCCAAAGCCCAGCCCAGCCCCACCATGGTCCCCTGCTGGAGGCACTGAGCCCAAAGCAAGTGCATTCTCCTTGTGCTGGAGGGCTGCTGGGGCAGGAATAACTGTGATGGAGTTGCCAGTGGTTCCCAGGGATGGTTCCAAGGGCTGGTTCTGGTGTCTGGGGACACACTCACCTTGCTCATCAGCACTGGGGCTTTGCTGGCTCTGCAGAGCACCCAGGAGAAGGGAGGTGATATCTCTCACTGTGGTCACGAGGCGTGTGAGGAGCTCCTGCCAGCTCTGCACCAACTCTGCTGCCTGCATGGAGACGGCCACCTCCGGCACCTGGAGCAGGCAGCGGCGCAGGGCTGCGATGGCTCCTGCAGAACAGCCACCTCCGCTCACTGTGCTGGCAGCACAGCCCTGGCTCTCCGGCCTGAGCTGGCAGGGTCCAGGGGCAGGGGAGTGAACAGGGCCCTGGTGAGGGGTGTGCAAGGCAGGGGAGTGCCAAAACAGGGAAACCAAGGCAAGGATGTGGCACCAGCAAGGAGCTGTGGCCTGAGTCCTGCCATGACTCTGGCCTACTCCAGTTCCCAGGCCGCTGTCCTTGCCCTGCCCTGCCCAGCTGGGGCCGTACCGTGCATCGGTGCAGTGGCTGCTGCCCGCAGCAGGTCCTGGCATGCCACCTTGTACTGGGTTTGCAGCATGTGGAGAAGGTGCTGGGTGAAGCACAGCCCTCGGCTGGGCAGTGTCAGGGCTGCCTCAGCTTCCAGGGACAGGCTCTTCATGGTGCCACTGTCTGACCTGAGGCAACAAGCAGATCCTGCTGTGAGTACCAGGGAATCTCCTGCCCATCTTGTGCTATGCAGCTCCTTCCTCCCTTGGTGCAGACTCCCGTACCTCAACCCTCCCCAGCTTCCCACTGCAAGGCTACTGTAAACCCCATCTATGACCGCAGACTGGTGAGGCACCAGTGCTGCCAACACTCTTGGAGGATCCTGTGCCACCACAGGGAGAGGGAGGGAGATGCCAGGAGCTCATACTTCTGCAGAATGGTCTTCATCAGCACAGCTCCAGCTTCAGCCTCCTGCACTCGGGGGCTGCCCAGGGTGTCCTGGGCCAGCTGGAAGAGTGCCAGGGCAGTGGGCTCGGGGAATGTGGCGGGGAAGTAGCGGACAAGCAGCTCCGAGGCCAAGTCTCTGATCTGCCAGGACAGAGAAGACATGGGGAAAAGTGGGACACGGGAGAATGGGAAGAATGTTGGGCTTCCCAGCTGAGCCTACCTGAGGCCAAGGCAGGCATCTTTATGACATCCCCTCAGCTTTACAAGGCTCACCTCATTAGTGCTGTCCTGCAGGCAGCTCAGCAGTGCCAACAAATTGGGCTGGGAGAAGAAGTCCCAGCAGCTCCTCTGCCTGGCGTAGCTCAGCAGTGTGGCCATGGTCCCTGTGATGGGGACACAGGATGGTGGGATGGGATTGGCTGGGAATATCCCCACAGCTGCAGGTGATACTCCAGGGCAGCTCGTACTCACGTGGGGGCTGGCCTTTCTTCCTGTCAGGGCTCCAGGTGTCTGTGCAGGTCTCCAAAATGGCAGCCAGGAGGAGCAGAGCCGTCTTCTTCCTCTGGTAGTTGGAGCCTGGGCTGAGTGAGGCGATGCTGAGCTGCAGCAGCCATTCCACAAATCCTGCGGGCAGAGAGCACGGCGGCAAGGAATGCCGAGCACACGTGAATCTCCCAGGGCTGTGGTGAAGGTGCCGGTGGTTGCCTCACCTACAGCCTGGGCGAGCTGCTCAGCTCCCCCACCTGGCCCGGAGTGTCGCGGCACCTTCCCCCGCAGCTGGGCCAGCGAGCTGTCCCGCAGCCGCACCAGCGCCTTCCGCACCGCTGCCTGCAGCAGCTGCCGGAACGAGGAGGAGTCGCAGTTGAGGTTGAGGGGCAGGAACTCCCGCAGCAGCTGCAGCTCGGTGCCCGAGAGGGGCTGGTTGGTGTTGGGGCTGCAGCAGAGCAGACCCAGCGCTGCCAGCCGAACGCCCTCCTCGCGGGTGCCCAGGCAGCGGGAGAGCCGCTCCAGCGCCTCAGCCCCCAGCGGCAGGGCCCCTGCCACGCTCTTCTGTGCCTTCAGCAGTGACACCCAAGCCCGGAGTGACGTCGTGTCCTGGCCACCAAACCGGGCGGCCAGCGGTGCCTGGGTGGCTGGGAGCTGCCGCAGGGTCCAGGTGAGGAGGTGGTTGGCAGCATTGCTCTGCAGGATGGGGAGGGGAGAGCAGAGGGCCTGGGAGAGCAGGGGGAGCCAGCACTGTGCCCAGTGCTCTGCCAGGGCCACCTCTGTGCCCCGCTGCCCGTCCCGCCACTCGCTGCACTGCTGCCGCACCAGGACCCTGTAGACCTCGGCAGCGGCGGGACACAGGTGGTTGGTGGAGAGGCAGCTCAGGAGATGCTGTGGCAGGTCCGGGTAGGCATCCAGCACCTGGGAGAAAGCAGGTGACCCTCAGCTCCCTGTCGGGCTGAAAGCTGCATTTTGGGGAAAGACAGACGGGTACAGGCCACACTGCAGTCACCCCTGGAACTGAGCATCTCTGGAACCTCAAAGCTGCTTTTGGTGGGCACTGACAGGCAATGCTTCCCTTCCCACTGGCATCCTCAGGGATGCACAGCTGTAGCTCACTACCCAAGGGATGCTAAAATAGCCCCTCTGGGTGGGAAGGCTCCCTGCCCACACAGCTGAGCTGGGTAGGTGATAGGAAGTGGACAGAGGCTGTGCCACCTCAGCAGCAGAGCGAGCTGACACCAAGACTCCCCATACCCCTGCCTTTCCTACCTGCTGGCTGCCCATGTAGGGGACGATGGCACACAGGGGCACGTATCTTGCTTTGATCTGCCATGGCATTGAGACCACCCTCTGCAGCATCTGTTGGTAGAGGGGTCTCTCCTGGTCCTGGAAGTGCTGGCACTCCAGGTGGTAGATCTCCAGCAGCAATCGGAAGGAGCTGTGGATGAACTCAGACACACCTTCCACCTGTGGGAGAAGCATCAGGACATGGCCCTTTAGAGCCTGTGTGTGACAAATGCCACGACCTCAACAGTGGGACTGCCCCTGCCCTGGCAGCTGCAGGCAAGGGAGTGTATTTGCTGATGGAGCTGAAGCAGGCAGGGATGTGTTATGGGCTGGGGACAGCAGCTGAGCCAGGTGAAGGAAGAGCTGTTCCTGGCTGCCACATTACAGCCCGTGTCCTCACCGGGGTCTCTGCGTTGTTCCACAGCAGCTGGGTGACCTCCTGCAGGAGCTCGGTGTCCTGGGCCAGGACGCGGGTCCCCGTCAGGTGCCAGAGAGCAGCCAGGCCCTCCCGCAGGCGCTGCAGCCACAGCGCACAGGCTGCCAAAAGAGAGAGCTCTGCTGCAGCCCTCACCCCTGACTCACCTGCACCAGAGGCAGCGCAGGCTGTGGGCTAAAGGACCCTGTGTGCAGGGGCAGCAGCTCCCCCGTTAGGTACACAAGACCCCAGCAGGGTAAGTGTCCATTGGGCTGGAACACAAATTAATACCAGTTTCCAACCAGCTACCAAGACCCAGAAAAGCATCTTCCCTGGGAGAAGATGAAGCACACAGGGACTTGGTACATCACGAGCACACTGAACCTTTCAAACCTCCCCACCATGGCAGGGTCACCGTCTCCTACCTTGGAAGCAGTAGTAGTGGCAGTCCTTCTGCTCCCTGGTCAAGGCACACACTGCAGGAAAGATCATGTCCAGCAGCAGGCAGGCCTGCAGGGGCACAGCAGCTCAGGAGCAGGCAGGCACAAGATTTCCAGGGAGAAAACCCTGCCATGAGACAGGCAAGGAGAGTGCTCCCTGGTTCTCCTGCTCTTACAGAGCTCACCTCTGCTCCCTGCCTGGAAGTCCTCAGCTCCTGAGGACTTGGGAGAGGGTAGAAGTGGGCAGAGCTGAGACTGTGCTCTGCAGGGACAGCCCCAGGTTCCTGCCATGTGAGCACAGGGTGAACACTGCTTTGCTTGTCTAGGGGCTTTTGGCACCACTGTTTCCCAGTCCCCCAGGAAAGAAAAATCTCTTCTTGGCTGTCTTTGGAAAATGCAGGCTTCTTGGCTAACTGGCTGTGCTCAGCAGGACACATGGAGCTGCTGGTGCAGAGAGGTTCAGCCTGGCTTCATCCCCCAAGGATCCACAGGCACCACAGGGAGCTGCCAGCCCTCTCCAAGGGCTCCCTCAAGCCCTGTCCACTAGGTTTGAGCTCTCCTACCTTGTGGGGGAGGCCCTCCAGCTGGCAGCTGAGGATGTCCATTTTGCAGCATGTCAGCAAACCTCTGGTGAGCACCAGCTTCTCCAGCCCGTCTGGTTCCAGGACAGAGGGCACTTCCACCAGCAGCTCACCAAACTTCAGCTCCACAGTGCCTGCTGGAAAATGGCTGCACTGGATGGAAGGAAGGAGGCAAAACCAAATGCTGCTCTGACAGCAACTCCCATGGCTCATTCCACAGCATCCATGGAAGGTAGCTGGAGACAGCTGGAGCTCCCAGACCCCGAGAGACAGGCACAGCAGCAGAGTCCAGCTTGGCACCAGCCTCTGTCCCCTCACACCCAAACATGCCTGTCACCCTTTGTCAGAGGCTGTCCCCAGCTCAGGATGGAGCACGCACCTCGGCTGGGGAGCTGGAACAGGGTCAGCACAGCACTGGCCCCATACTGGGGCTGGGGGGCCGTGTTCACCAGCATGCTCAGGGCTGTGCCTGCCAGCAGCCTCGTGTCCTTGTTCAGGGCCTGGACTCGCAGGGAGGCAAAGGCACAACTCAAAACACCATTTAAACCCCAGCTGCATTTAACTGCCCCTGCAAGCAGCTACATGGAGTCTCTCAGCCATGCCAGACACTGGGCTGTCTCTGCAGGCTTGCCTTGGGGAGGGGAATGGGGAAGGCACTCAGGAAGGACGGCACTGCTCTGCTCCTCGGGACAGGCAGCTCCATCCCTCCCAGGGCTTTACGCACCTTCCCCCAAGCCACCTCCAGCAGCAGTCCCAAGAGGCTCTGCAGGGTCTCACTCTTTCCTGATGTGCTCCACACCAGGGGGGCCACGTCCTTTGGCAGCACCTGGAAGACCTGGAGGCAGGCCTGGAGGAGCAGGAGGTGCCACAGGGATGATCAGTATTCCTTACCTCTGAAAAAGCAGCAATGCCCCAGGAACAGCCATTCAAAGCAGCTCGATGCGTTACATCCCTCTGGACATTGCTGCCAGTGCCCGGCCAGTCCTTGCAGGTACTGATCCTTCCCTGCTCCCCAGCGTGGCTCTCACCTTGATGACCAGGTAGCCGCAGGCGGTGCCGGGCGCGGGCTGGCCCTGCAGCACCCAGCGCAGGGTGGTGGCCAGGCGCTGCAGCAGCAGGGCCAGGTTCTGCCGCCAGTGCTGCCGGCCCAGGCTGCTCTCCTCCAGGAACATGGACACTGCGGGCAGGGGGACAGCATCAGCCCCCGGCCCTCCTGCAGCCAGCCCTGCTCCCAGCTCAGCCAAGGGCTGCACTGCTGGTGAGGTAAGAACGGGGCTGGATGCAGGGGATGCTTTGGCTTGTCTGGTTTCCAGCTGTGGGTAGGCAGAGCTGGATGCTGCTGGGATCTCTGTAGAGGTCACATGGATCTGGCTGATCCCCGCTCCCCTCCCATGAACACAGAGGACTCAGTTTGGGTTGGCAGGAAGTGTTCTGTGCACTGATGGTGTGAACTGGGAGAAAAGCCCAGAAGGTAAGGAATAGAGGCTGACCTGTCTGAAGGTCCCCAGGAGACAGCACCTGCAGGGACAGAAGGATAGTTTGTCCTGTGTGACAACATGCTGTGGCTCAGTCACCACAAACGATGAGCAAAGGGCTGGTGGCCACATGTTGCCAGCTGCAAGCAAGTGCAAATCCCCAGAAGGGTGGCAAGTGAAGGACTGGAGGCAGCCCAAACCAGGAGGTCCCTGTGACACATGGCCTCCAGCCAAGTCCCTGTGAAAGCCAGTGCCACTGCACAGCCAGGGTTCTCTCACCTCTCCCTGCAGTGACAGGCCAGCCAGCAGCGTGTCCACCTCCTGGGCCAACAGGGCTTCCTTCCCTACTGCCAGCTGGGTCACCATCTGCCAAGAGACATCCCAAGTCAGCTGCTCTGCCTCGACCCCTGGCAGACACAGCTACCAAGTGCTCCTGGGGGAGCCTGCAGCAGCTCCGAGTCCCTTTGCTGGTGAAAGCTCCAGAGCTGTGCCAGGAGTGGGCAAAGCCAGCCCAGCCGACTGCCTTACAGACCTGTTCCAGTTTCTGGAAGGAGCTGGAGCTGCTGGTTGCCTCCATCTGGAAAGCCAGGACACAGCGGAGCAGGGGTCGTGCCTCTGCCTCACCCAGCGCCTGCAGACCCTCGCTCAGCACCCGTGTCAGCTGGAGAGCCTCCTCCAGGTGCTTCTCTTTGCATCTCTTAGCAGTACTCCTGGCACAGGACAAGGACAGGGGTGAGGATAGACTGGCTCGGGATCTGGGATTGGGACGCTCCTCTCTCCCAGCTGCACGCAGCACTGCACCAGAGCGAGGACGGAGGGATGGCGGGATGGGGGGAGCTACACGAAAACCTCAAAGCTCAGCGCATGGAAGCCCTTGGTGAAGCAGAAGGGCTCGAAAAACCTAAAACCTGCAGCCCTGCTGCTGCTGAGCAGGCTGGAGGGGACTGGGGGGCACGGGAGCGTGGCTGGAACCCCTTGCTGGGTATCGATCATTCTCACACCCCTCCCGACCAGCGCCCGGGGAACTCACGGCACTCCACACCGGGGCTTTCCCGACGCACCCGCTAGCGGGGGATACCGGGAGCTCCCTCCCTGGGGCCCGCCCTCTTACCCCGCGAAGTGCCGCAGGCAGCGCAGGCAGGACAGCACCGTGGGGGCGAGGCCCCGTGTGCCGTAGAAGGCGGCGCAGGCCCGCGCCTCCCGCTCGGCGCCCATGGCGGCAGCACCATAGAGGTGGGCCCGCGGCGGCGCTCGGCGGCGCCCCCTGGCGCTGCTCCGGCACAGCACCGCCCGCGGCAGCACCGCCCGGGAGCGCTGGGCGGGACCCGCGGCCGATCCTCCCAGCGCTCCCGGGCGGTGC
>VZUI01088069.1:12500-20698 GCA_013401135.1 Cettia cetti | reverse complement strand
AGATAGATAGATAGATAGATAGATAGATAGATAGATAGATAGATAGATAGATAGATAGATAGATAGATAGATAGATAATCCCTATCAAATATATGTAAATCTATATATCTGTTGAGCTAGAGCGGGGACTCGGATGGCAGCGAACATTACCCCGGCAGAGGCCGGCAGCCACGGCGCTGGAGCCGGCGGCGAGGTAACGTCCGCGATGCTCGCAGGTGCCACCCTGCTGCTACCGATACCTGCGGACTGCAGTTCCCGCGCGGAAGTAAAACATTTCCCACTAAAAAAACTAATTTTAATGATACAACAGAGCGCAGTAGTATTTTTATTTAAAACAAACAAATAAACAGGAAGGCTGTAGGTGCAGAGGGCGCTGGGATAGACCCGTAGCTGAGTGCCGAGCGGCGATGCCGGGCCCTGCACCGTCCCGCCCTGCCGGCCAGGTGAGCGGCGCCGCGGGCCTCCCTCCGTGCCGCGGGCAGCGCTCCCGCCGCGCAGGGGCCCCGGCGGCTGCCGCACCCCCGGGACCCGGGGATCCCCTGTAGACCCTGCCGGACGGGGACTTGCTTTTGTTTGTTATTGTTCTCTTTATTTTCTCTGCGAAGGAGCAGGCGTTTTCATGCGGCAATATAAAGTTGGATCGCTAATAACCGAAAGTTAAAATGCAAACGTTTCACTAGGAAACATTTCGCGCAGCTGGTGCAAAATCACAAGGTTTTTCGCTTTTATTGTTCATCTAAGGGAAAGGAAAAAAAAACAGTGTTATGATTTTTTTTTCCTGTGTGTGATAGTACTGTCATCAAAACACAGATGCTTTTCCTACATCACTGATTTTCGCTACAGCCTAAGGGCTTCTTGGCTTTAAAGGTCTAGTTATTTTTGCTAATATATCAAGATTTTAAATCCTGACTATTTCATAAATCAACTCCAGATGCATTGAACGGCATTCATATACTTATTTTCAGAGGTACATTGTGGCTCAGTAGATTGCTGTCTCACCATTTCAATGCTTCAAAGTGATGGTGCTGGGAATTGTCAACTCTGAAGACAAGGTTAGCTCACACAGAAGCAGGATGTGTTGTGCAAAATGCTGATTTATAAAAGTGTTACGATCTATATATCTTGCCGGTCGAATTGCATGCATTATATTATCAGAAATACATCGGGGATTAATCTTCCAGTGCTTATTTTAAAGCATCATGTTGTCTCTAAAGGTGCGGGTGCCAGAGACGTACCGGAGCAGAAGCCAGAAGGTGCATCTTCCAACCCACCCCGTTCTGGAGAAGCTGTGGCAAAGCAATCCTGTACCCCGATAACAAACCCCCAAGACCTAGCCCTCACCCCAGCCTTGCTGGGAGCGGTAAGCACCCTCCCCTGCCCATGGTTAAAACCGCCTCCTGAGAGACAAATAGATGCCTGCTCATTTTAAAAAGACCTTTTCTGACTTTGACGGGCTTCTGACCAGCAGGTGACACATCCTCGGGCCTGTGTGAACCTCCGAGGGTGTTGCTTTCTGAGAAGCTTCAGTAGCCTCTGCGCCCAAGGGGGCTCTGGAGGACTGGGAGGGGTGTGCTCCTGCAGGCTCCCTCCTGCCAGCCTGCAGGTAGGCTTTCCTGTTCATGGATAGGCTTGTGGTGCTCGTATGAAGGTCACATCCAGCTCCAAGTTTGTGGTTAATCAAGCCCACTTGGTGAAGCTGAACAATTTAATCGGTGCCTTGGATATGTCTGTGGTATATCAAATTGTCTTCAAATCTAAAGCAGTCGTCAGAGGCTAGACGGGGAGGAACTAACAACACAGTGGTAGTTCCTGCCCCGATCCTGGGAGAAATGCTCTGTATTTGCATCACAGCACAGCCGTAGGACCACAGCAGCCTGTACTGCTGTGTGGCCATGTCAAGGACAAGGTGAGGCCCCTATTCCCAGGGCGGCCTCGTGCTGTTTATTAACCAGATTACAGTAATTTGGGCATGAATTACTTAACAACCCTTGCCTGGAACGCTTTTTGCCTGCTCTGTAAGAAGGCTGGGACTCTTCCTTCAAGGACACTATCAGATAACTATCCTGTCGCTTGTGCACAGAGTTTTTGTGATACGGTGGCAGGACATGGGAGCTGAAGGCCGCTCAAATGTGGCACTGGATGGCAGTGCGTGAGTCTGTCCTGTTTCTTGCAGGAAACCTGCTCCACCCATGCTTCATGCCCTGCCCAGCCTGCTGCTTCGCCTACAGGTGTAGAAGAAGGGTGGGGTTTTTTGGTTAAGATTTTACTGTCTTGGGACCTGGTTGTTTTAGAAAGTTTCACTCCAATTATAATTCCGAGTTAATGCAACGATTCTGATGAGCTGAAGTACAGAAAATGGTATCCCCGTCCCGCCTGATGTCTTCTTGGTCAAGCTTAGGCTGCATTTATTGCTTCTGCAATGGTAGCTGGGTTTGCCGGGTTTTGAGGTCTTCCCTGGGGTGACAGCGCTGGCTGTCCACGCTGGAATCGGCAAGCAGAGTTGAAGTTACTTGCTTTGTGAGGTATATGGTAATTTTTTTCTGAGTACCAGTTCGATTAAACAGTTTGGAGGGGGGTGGTGGGGTAGTGGTGGTGGTTAATGAGTTTAATGGTGCTTAAAACATAAAAAGTAAAATTAGACTTATAAAATAGGGTGCTTGTTTTAATAGTGGTCTAATAGAAGCGGCGCCAGTTGTTAGTGTTTAATATAACCTCCTTATGATGCAGGCAGCTGTAGAAGTAAGAAAGCATTTTAAACTAGTGGAAGGATTTTCACACTCGCCTCCTCAATGAGGCGCCGTCTTGCTTTTCCTCTGGTGTTAAACACGACTGCAAGCAAACCTGGTTGGATGGGAGTCTCCGCATGCCCCCTCGCTGGAGAGCGCATCCATCCGGCCGGCCAAGGCGCCGGCTGCCGCGGCTGTTGGCAGAGCCCCGCTCGGCCGGCAGCTTTAGCTCTTGCCAGGGCCCGTATTTCTTGTCCACCGCTTTCGGAGTGTCTCCCCGGCGTGAGGAGCCCCCCAGGAGCGGCCAAGCCCGTTCCTGAGCCCCCGCCGCGGCCGAGGAGCGAGGAGAGGCGGACAAAGCAAGCGCCGGGCTACCGAGCGCGGAGCTCCGCCGGTGACTTCTAAGGCGCTTTAAGTCTAAAGGAGAAGTGACAGGGCAATCATCTCCTCGGCTCAGCTGTGGATGGGAGGGTGGAATCTTGCTAACAGCTCCTGTATCTGTATATTTAATTGCGACCTGGCTGCATGTTCCTGTTGAGGAAGGATGCAGATCACAAGCGAATCTATAAAAACGCAGTTGACAAGCCCGGAAAAGGGATAAGTGACAGATGAAACGAGAGTCAGCGCGGAGCTAACTGGCAAACGCATCGGTACAAAGTCAGATACCTTCTGAGAGGTGGAGTAGTTTGCTTTATTCCGGTGCTCCGGAGTTTTGTCTCCTATCGGCGTGATGGGGTAGAAGAGGAGCTAATGCGCCCTGTTTAGGATACAAACATGCAGATTAGATCAGACTTCAGACACCGTGGTTCACTCAAGACTTAGGACAGTCAGAGGAACAAACAGGGCTTCCCCCACCGAGAAAAACATGGAATTTTCTTTTAGTGTTTTAAGGGAGTTAAAACTTGTTTAAACACGACTGTTGTGCACACAACGGATTTAGCGAGCGACAGGGAGTTGATAGGGTCGGGATCTGGGGCTCGGTGCTCAACGCCACCGTTGGGGAAGGCTGGGGCAGAGTATCAGCCCGGCTCCCGTTTTCTTCACTTTTGTGAAGTTTTCAATGAGGCTGGTGTAATTACGAGGCGTTTAACTTTTTGCCAGGCTCTTTCATTATGGCTTTGCATTTGCACCTCGCTCTTAAGAGAAGTAATAACATTCACAGTCAGGGGCAAATCCTGTTAATGAACAAATTAAAGTTCAAACAGTTATTCAAGTTCACAGCCCCGCTCGCTGCTCCTTTAATAAGAGTTATACATGTTACTTTCTCTCGGGATCACTCCCCCTTTTATTACTTTTTAAGCTTTTCATAAGCACTAGCGAGCTATACGGGCAGCTCCCAGCCTCTAAAGAGTCCACAAATCCTGAATGGAGCCCTAATCCGACCTTAATTTGGCAACTTTTGTAAAAAACATAAAAGCCCGGGTGCCACCCTTGCGCGCTCAGATTATAATGTCGCAGGGAACGAGCCGGGGGAAGGCCCCCTCTATCCCGCACCTACCTATTTGAGTTGGTTCCCTCCCCTCAGGAGCTGTGCAAAAAGACTCTGTGAGTGCCTCATGGGTACCGGGAGAGAAATTAAGGCCGATACCCTGGGAATTTCCACCCCCTCCCGCGGCAGCTCTGCCCGGCTCTGCTGGGCGCGGGCTGCCGGTGCCCCAGCCCGTCGGCAGCGCTGCCCTTGGGCCGGCTGCCTGCCCCAAGTACCAGCAACGAGCAGCTAAAAAAACAGATAAATCCTGGCGCTCTTCCTCTCTTCCCGCCCCCTACCCCCGGGCCCTCTTCTCTTTTTTCAAACCTTTGGCGATTAGAGTGTCTGCACTCACCTCGGCATTCGCATGGCACGAATCTGAATTCCCCTTGTCAGGGGCGGCCCCGGTGGGACCGGGCGGGGAGCGGGGCCGGGCTCCGGGCCGGGGCCGGCGGGCAGAGCCAAACAAAGCCCGGGGAGTTTGACTCTGGTTCAAGGCAGCGCCGGTGCGGAAGCGCTGTCTATGTACAAATAGAGGAGATCACACTCCCCATTATCTACCTCCTGGCGAGTGTTTGATTTGTGACATCAAAAGCTTATCAAGGCAAGCTCACAAAAAAAAAAAAAAAAAGAGGGGTGGGGGTGGGGGAGAGTACCTCTCCACGGAGGGAGATCCCCGCGGTTTGGGTGATTCAGGGGAGGGAGAAGGGGCCGGTGCTGCCAAAACGCCGCCGGTGGCAGGGAGGCGATTTGTGCCCCGCCCGTGTCCCCGCGGGGCTGTGCGGGGCCGGCCGCGGGTGCGCAGCGCTGCCGCGGGCGCGCAGAGCGGCGGGCGGGCCCCGGCGGACGGCTGCAGGGAGGCCCTGATTCCTCGCAGCCATCCGCACAGAAGTGGTTTGATATAATCACCATGACAACTGCCGCCTATAAGCATACAAATAATAGAGATGAAATAGACAAAAGATTAGCATGCCATGAAAAGTACAATAAGTTTCTTATTTAGCATTTAGATAACTGTCTTTCCTTCGGAGCAGGCTTCAAAGTTGAACCCAGTTTAGACCAAGAGGATTAATTCTTTCTCCCGCATGCTTCATTGAATCTCTCATTACCAAACTTTGTCTGTATTGATGTAAGATTTGATTGAAGATTAGAGCATTTAGCAAATCTTGCTTTTCTGCATGTATCAGGCCTTTTCAAGCGCAGACCGCGCTGCCCAGTGGTCAATACCCTTACTTTTATCCAGTGTCTGCTTCATTTAAACTTAATCAACTCCCTCAATGAACTGGAACAGGGAAACGTCCCTGAGGTAAGAATGTTGTGCTTTTCTTAGATAATTCTTTGCTCCCTCTCCCAATCCGCTGGCGTTAAACCTAAAATTGCTCTCTGATGAACTTAATCAATATGATAATGACAATTGGGGCTGAATGGCTCGGCCTGTGCTCAGCACGGAAAAGGTAGACGGCTGTGCCCATTGCCCAAAAGCAACTTCTCCTTTCTCGCCTCTCCTTTTGTGTTCGCTTCTCCCACCTTTCTGTCCCCCCCCCTCTTCCCCCCTCCGTGACACCGACCGCTGTTCACGCTGGAGAATGATGCTTCTTTGTGCGGCAGGAGGACTCGTATGTCACCGCCCGGAGGAGCGGAGCGGAGCTATTGGCTGGGTGAATTATCTGCCTTGTTGCGGTGAATTATTTGCCCTGTTTCCTTTCCCAGTCAACAAGTTTCTGAGGTATAGCGCAGATCAATCAAAGCTGACAGAGCGCATGTGAAGCTTTTACTGTGTAAATCTGGACCTCTTGTCCCGGCTTCGTTGGCACTGGCATCTGTATATCATTTTTATACTGCTACCAGTAGAGCAATTTCAAAAGTATTTGCAAGGAAAATGGATGTCCCCATCTGTTCCTGGAATCATAAATGTGCCACTTTCGGAGGGTTTTCACTGGTAATCATATCTTTAATGATGAACAAACTTGTGATATATACCTTTCCATAAAATGGGGTTTTCTTCACTTTATTGTGATTGGCTGGGATAAATAGCTTTTCCATATGTTAGGAAGATAAAACATAAGATTACCAGACCTCGTTTCTTTGATCATAAACAAAAGAAACAATTCGCTCCAAATACTCTTTAAACAGAAACAACTGCAGAATTAAATTGTATTAATAAGCTATCGATGGGTCAGGAGGTGTACCACAGTCTCCATAGAAAAGACAGCTGGTTTAAAATACCAATAGTCGACCCTCCTCGCTATTCGGGTGACCCTAATGCAGACGTGATTTTAAATACTCGATGCTAATTTTAATTTTGATTGTCTTAAATTTGTCTTCTCTTTATTTCTTTTTTTTCCCCCCCTCTAGCTTGACTTTGAATTTCCTTAAGTGCCAGAGCGAGGATACGGTGCTGGGTAGTGCATCGCCGCGCGCTATATTTAGAAAGCAGCTGGAAGAGAAGATGTCCTCAGGAATCCGGACTGTTTTGTTGTAAATGTCCCTGCAGTCCGGGCGCTGTGAACGTAAACGCTCCTTCTACAGACGCGTCAGCGCTTCGCGCTACCTGGGAGCGCTGGGTAAGGATGGGCTTGGGGAGCCACTGTTCACCCCACGGCACCCCCCAGCAGCCTTGGAATTGTCCAGGCAACGAGAGGTGCCGTGGCCGGGGCTGCCCGGCGGTGTGGCTGCCCGCGCACCCTCGCGGAGGGGAGCAGCGGCCCCTGGGCTTCTCCCGGCCGGAGGCACCCCTCTCCGCCCGGGGGAACCGGCAGGTTGTCCCCGTTTTCCTGCGCAAAGTGCCTCCGCCGCGGGTTCCCTGCCCGTTTCTCTGGGATAACCCTCCCCGCCGCCCGGGGCCGGGCACCCCGCGCCCGTGGGAGCCGGTGCGCAGCGGCGGGTGGGGTGGCACCGACGGTGCTCCCCCCTCCCCGGAGCAGCAACAGCACCCTCAGCCCCCTGCCCGCTCCCTGCAAGGAGGGGGGGTCCATGCCAAACGGGGTCTTGTCTGCCGGGGCCCGGCCCTTCGGGGACGGGCACAGGGTTCCCGGGGCACACCGGGCCGAAGGGACATCCCCGCCCGGCTGTCATCGAGGGTGGCAGCCCCAGCGGCACCGGAACAGCGCCGGGGCTGGCTCTGCTCCGCGCCTCGGGGCTCCGGGCCCGGCCGGCTGCACACGAGCGACAGCGCGGAGCCCCGAGCGCGCCGCGGCCAGGCAGCTCCGCCCGCTCCGCAGGCCGCAGAGGGGGCCGCGGCCGCGGCACGGCCAAGGAAGGGGACACCTCCAGGGCCCTTCCCCGCGGCCCGTGCTCCTCGGCGGGCACAGAGAGGCGGGTCCGGCTGCGAGCGGGGCCAGCCGCAGCCTCCAAGGGCGGGGCTTCCCACCCATCCGCCCGCCCTCGCCCGCTCCGCTCCGCGTTCCGCGGCCGGGGGGGATGAATCAGCGTCGGCGGGCCGGAAAGTGAGGACGTTAACGTCTCTTAAGGCCGGAAGAGACCATTAAGTCATCTGCCTGACCTTCCGCATTACAGGGACGTATTATTCCATCCAGTCCTAAGGCATTAAGCCAAATAATTTGTATTGTGTTGTAAAATGTGCCTACAACAGAGTCTCGTGGTCCTCAGGGTTTCAAGAGATGGAGATTTTGCTCTTGTCCCGAAGAGTTTGTTGTGGCAGTTAACCCTTGGTTAAGGGATGAGCCTCGTTTCCATCACGCGTTGTCCTTGTTTAAATCACTCCCAATTGCCAGGTTTTTATTTTGGAACCTATCAGTCCCGTTGTTACAAGTGTGGCCTCCTCGGCTTTCCCCTTCCTTTCTCACAGGTGTCGTGCCTGGTGTTAGCACCGATGGGGGCCTGGCCCCTCCTGGGGCTGCCTGGGCTCTCCTGGGGCATCCAGCACCTAGGTCAGCCTGCGTGGTGACTGCGACCAGGAAGAGTCCCGGCGCTTCCCCCCGGCTGGTCAATGGGACCCCCGTGGGACGTGCCATTCAAACCCACCGTGCAAAGGCCCTAGTCCT
>VZUI01088069.1:0-7500 GCA_013401135.1 Cettia cetti | reverse complement strand
AGCTCCGGGGCTGTGCCCATTCCCTGGGGAGCCCGGGCAGTGCCAGCATCTCTGGGGAAGAGCCTTTCCTGCTGCCCATCCTGTCCCTCCCTGGCACAGCTCCGGCCGTTCCCGGGTCCTGGCCCTGCTCAGCAGAGTTTGGGAGAGCTCGGGGCTGGGAGCAGAGGGATGAGCTTTGCTGCTCTCCTTGCAGCAGGCAGGTGTGCAGGTGCAGCTGGAACAGCCGTGGGTTCTGTGCTCGGGATCGTGGCTCTGGGGATGTCATGCAGCAGCAGGGTTTAACAGGGGCTGCCAGTCAGGGTGCCTGAAGGGCAGGAGCTGCAGCTCAGCCATAAAAATGGGCAAACTGGAATGCCAGGAAATAGGAGAGTCTTGGTGGAGTAAGTCTTGGGTTTGGAACAGGAGTAGAACAAGAATAACTGGGAAATTTGGGTGCAAATGGTACAGGAGAAATGGGTGAGGTCGGTGAGCTGAGAGCAAAGGAGGAGCTGGGTGCTTCGCTCATAGGATCAAGGAATATCTTGAGTTGGAAGGGACTCACAGGGATCATCCAGCCCAGCTCCTGGCCCTGCCTGAGACCCCCCCAAATCCCACCTGGGCATCTCTTGGGGTGGTGTCCAAACACTCCTGGAGCTCCGCAGCCTCGGGCCGGGACCGTTCCCTGGGGAGCCCGTGCCAGATTGACAGAACTTCAGAGAACTTTGCAGGGAGGAAGGTTTGTGGGAGGTCTTGTTTTGCTGGATGCAGAATTCCTGAAGAACTAATTGAGGAGTTAATAGAGTGAGTTAATGAGTGACGGCAGCGCTGGGGCCGGGCTGTCAGACACGGAGCCTCAGCCGGGAGCAGCAGTCCCTGCCCCTGGCCCTATTTATAGGGAACACAGCCCTGCTCCCAGTTACATTTATGAGCTGCAGTGGTTTTACCTCCTTTTCACAGAAAATCCGCAGATGTTGGGGGTTTATGGAAGGCTCAGGGAAGGAATGTGGCCTCTGTGTGACCAGGAGTAGCAACAAAGGCTCTTAAGTGTCTCCTTTGATTCAATATTATTGGAAGCAGGAGTGTGTTGTCTTTCCTGGCTGCTGCTGTGTTTCTCTACTTGAGCTTTTCTTTTTCCCTCTCTGCCCCCTGTTCCTCCCACCATCCTCCCCTCGCTCCTGATGGACTTCCCTGCTCCTTGTTTTGATCCTCCCTGGCCACCAGCACTGCAATAACCAATATTGACATTATTATCACTGCCTGGACTATTTTTAACTGCACCTTAACTATGGTTTGGAGGGAAGCTTGGGCAAATAAATATCAGTTATCTCAGGAAATGAAGCTTTGGCGGCCAAGTTTGAAAATCTCAGACAAAAATGGCTCGGATTTAGGTGGAATTTGAGTGCCGCACATATTGCTGTTGGATGAGGTGTGGAAGTGGGAAGTTCCATCTTTGTGTGTCTTAGTGCCTGTTAGTCACAGATGGAGCAGAGGCACCTCGAGAGTGACAGTAATAAATGTCTGCAGGGCCTGAAGTCTGACCAAAATCATCGTTTTTGTCAGGGGCTCCTTTAAACCGACCCCCGTGTGGCACTGGGCCCTGAGCGGGGGCTGCCGCCGCAGCGAGGGTGAGGTGATGGCAGGAGGAAGTGCAGCTCCTCAGCCTGAGCTGGCAGCTCTGCAGCTGCTGGGCTGGGATTGTCCCCGTTGTCCCTCTCAGCCTCTCTTTGCTGTGTCCACCTGTTACCTGAGGGTGCTCTGGGGTGACTGTCCCTGGTGTCACAGCACCCACACACCCCATTCCTTCCCCTGGAGTCAGCCCGGGCTGCCTGAGGACACCGGCCTCATCTGGGCAGGAGGGGAAGCCGGAAGGCGTGACAAAAAAACCTGCTGCTGAAATGGCAAAGGGCAGGGAGTCACTGGGGGCAGGCTCAGAGCTCGTCCCTGCCTGGGGCAGAGGGAAGAACTTCTCTGGCACAGCCTTTCACAGAATCTCCTGAGCTGTAAGGCCCCACAGGGATCATGGATCCAGCTGCTGGCCCTGCACAGACACCCCAACAGTCCCAGCCTGTCCATCCCTGGGGGCAGAGCTCTGGCAGCCTCGGGGCCGTGCCCGTGCCCTCGGGGCCGTGCCCATTCCCTCGGTGCCGTGCCCGTTCCCTCGGTGCCGTGCCCGTGCCCTCGGGGCCGTGCCCGTGCCCTCGGGGCCGTGCCCGTTCCCTCGGGGCCGTGCCCGTGCCCTCGGGGCCGTGCCCGTGCCCTCGGGGCCGTGCCCGTTCCCTCGGGGCCGTGCCCGTTCCCTCGGTGCCGTGCCCATTCCCTGGGGAGCCCGGGCAGTGCCAGCACCTCTGGGGAAGAGCCTTTCCTGCTGTGCCCTTGGGGCTCACCCCAGCCTGTCCCAGCGTTCCCAGATAATCCCTGTGGGGGGTGAGGGGGGTTTGGGGGTGTTGCTGGGGTCTGTTGGGAGCAGTAGCAGGAGCTGCTGGGACTGTGCTAATCCTGGTAATCCCCCAGCACTCCCTGCTGCTGCCATTCCCAGCTCCCTGCACCTTGCCAGGGATCAGAGGTGAGGAGCTGCTGCAGGGCACCATGGCTGGACCCCCTGGGCTGCTGTGCCGTGGGGTTTGGGGGAGCAGGGATTGGCATTCCCGAGGCTGGGCAGGACAGGGCTCCTCTCCAGGCTGTGGGGTCAGGCTGAGGGACAGCTCCAGGCTCTGGGTGCTCCATGGGAGCTGTACCTGCTTCAGAAAATTCCCTTCTTCTTTGGGAAATGCCGATGAGGAAGCTGAGGGCTCCAGGGCAGGGTCATTTCCCCATCCCAGAGCAGTCTGTGGTCGCTGGGGTTTCAGTTCCCCTTGGCTTCAGCCTCTTCCTCCTCCTGCACCCTCCGCTGTTCCCGCTGCCCCAGCAGAGTCAGATCCCTGGCGAGGGCCCTCCCTCATGGAGGGGATTCCCTTCTGCAGCACGGGTCCTGTGGGGAGGGGCTGAGGGAGCTGGGAAGGGAATGGAGCCCCAGGAGGGGCTGAGGGAGCTGGGAAGGGGCTCAGCCTGGAGCAAAGGGGGCTCAGGGGGCCCTGGTGGCTCTGCACAGCTCCTGCCAGGAGGGGACTGCCGGGGGGGTCGGGCTCTGCCCCCAGGGACAGGGACAGGAGCAGAGGGAACGGCCCCAGGCTGGGCTGGGGAGGTTTACACTGGATATTAGGGAAAATTCCTGCATGGAAAAGGGGGTCAGGATTGCAATGAGTCCCCATCCCTGGAGGGATTTAAAACCCTTGTGGATGTGGCATTTGGGGACAGGGTCAGTGTTGTTCTCAGGGAATTCTCAAACTTCCCATACTGATGGCACATCGCCTCCCATTTCAGTTCTGGTGGGTCTGGCAGTGCTGAGGCCCCTGTGGAACCTGACCCAGTTCCCACTTCTCCCTCCCTGTCCTTGTCCCTCCCTGCAGAGCTTCCCCTGTGTGGGACACGGGAACAAAAGCTGCTTCTGCCCCCGTGGGAGATGTTGATGCTGGCACAGCCTGGGTGGAAATGATCCCTGCGGGGTCGAGGCAAACCGAGGCAGGGCTTGGATGGCTCCCTGTGCCCTGGCACACGGAGCAGGGAGGGACGAGGGTGCCCACGTGTGCTCCCAGCCCTGGCTGGGGTTTGGGGTTGGGGTTTCCCTCTGTCCTTGGCTGCCCTGCGGGGATTGCCCGGCACGGACGGCACCGGGGCTGGCACTGAGGCCTTTTGTCCTGGGGCCTGGAGCTGCTCTGTGGCTGTGCCTGGATCCTGTCCCACTGTCCCTCTGTGTCCCTCTGCCAGATGGGAACAGCTCTGCTCTGCAGCCAGGCTGGGAGAGCTGGGAGGGCCCAGCCTGGAGAGGAGCAGGCTCCAGGGAGAGCTTCCAGCACATTCCAGGGTCCAGAGGGGCTCCAGGAGAGCTGCAGAGGGGCTGGGGACAAGGGACAGAGGGACAGGACCCAGGGAATGGCTTCCCACTGCCAGAGGGCAGCAATGGATGGGAGCTTGGGCAGGAATTGCTGCCTGGGCTGGCATTGCCAGAGCAGCTGTGGCTGCCCCTGGAGCCCTGGCAGTGCCCCAGGCCAGGCTGGACATTGGGGCTGGAGCAGCCTGGGGCACTGGGAGGTGTCCCTGCCATGGTGGCACTGGGGGGCTCTGGGCTCCCTTCTATCCCAAACTATCTCGTGATTCCCACCTATTTTTCCCACAGGGCAGGAGGGGCCATGGGAGCATCCGGGGCTGTTTTTAGGTCATGGGTAAATGTTGGCAGCCCCATAATTATCACCCGGGGTGCCAGTGGAGCTGGGAATGGCTCCCCAGGGAAGCAGCTGGAATTTGCCATCAGGTAAAAATAGCAGAGCTTCATCCCCAAAACACTTTTAGCAGCTCTGGCCACGGGACCACGGCGCTCCCGATGGACACTGGGATCCTCCTCCCCAGGGGCTGAGCCACAGAGCCCACCCAGCTCCAGGTCATGGAATCAGAGAGTCCTGGAAGGGTTTGGGTTGGTGGGGGCCCAGAGCCCCCCAGTGCCCCCCCTGCCATGGCAGGGACCCCTCCCAGTGCCCCAGGCTGCTCCAGCCCCAATGTCCAGCCTGGCCTGGGGCACTGCCAGGGCTCCAGGGGCAGCCACAGCTGCTCTGGCAATGCCAGCCCAGGCAGCAATTCCTGCCCAAGCTCCCATCCATTGCTGCCTTCCCTCTGGCAGTGGGAAGCCATTCCCTGTGTCCTGTCCCTCTGTCCCTTGTCCCCAGCCCCTCTGCAGGTGTCACTGTCACCTGCCTGCTCTTGGTAGAATCCCAGAGGCTCTGAGCTCCAAAGGGACCTTCAGAGGCCACCTGGGATCCCTTAAAGCAGCTCCTGGGCCCTTCCAGCTTCCAGTTCTCCTGGAGGCCTCCTCCAAAGGGACCTCCAGCTCCTGCCCCGTGTGGGTGGTCTTTTGGGGTGGATTTAGGGCTTGTGTGGCCATGTCCCCCAGGGGTTTAGGGATGAACTCCCTGCTGCAGCCCTGGTGAGCAGTGGCAGCTGTGGGGCCGTGCCCGTGTCCCAGGGGTTTAGGGCCATGTCCCCAGGGGTTTAGGGCCGTGTTCCCAGGGTTTAGGGCCGTGTCCCCAGGGTTTAGGGCCGTGTCCCCAGGGTTTAGGGCCGTGTCCCCAGGGTTTAGGGCCGTGTTCCCAGGGTTTAGGGCCATGTTCCCAGGGGTTTAGGGCCGTGTCCCCAGGGTTTAGGGCCGTGGTCCCAGGGGTTTAGGGCCATGTCCCAGGGGTTTAGGGCCGTGTCCCAGGGGTTTAGGGCCGTGTCCCAGGGGTTTAGGGCCCTGTCCCCAGGGCTTTAGAGCTGTGTCCCAGGGGTTTAGGGCCGTGTTCCCAGGGCTTTAGGGCCCTGTCCCCAGGGCTTTAGGGCCAGGCTCCCTGCCCAGCCCTGGTGTGGGGCCGTGCCCGTGTCCCGCTGCCAGCAGCGCTCGGGCCCGGCAGCGCTTTCCTGCGCCGGCTCTCGGAAGCAAGGCGGGGTTTTTTAATTTAATTACTTCCTCTTCTGCTTTAATGTTTCCAAAGATAAACACAGCTCTCCCTTGGAACGGGGTCAGGGAACAGCCAGGCTCTCCCCAGGCTGTGCTGAGCCCGCTCCCAGCCCCAGCTCTGTGTGGAGGTGCTGGGAATCTCCCAGGATCTGTGCCCTGCCAGGGCAGCAGTGCTTCCAGGCTGAGCTGCTCCCTCTTCACCCACCATTCCCGGGCTTGGGATCTTCCCTGAGCCCTGGGGCACGTGCTGAGTGTGGCAGGATGCAAGTGCATCTTCCTGCAGGATCTGGGAGAGTGGAGAGCCCCACGTTCCACAGGCTCTTGGGCTTTTCCAGCCACCAAGGATTTGCCAGCGTTCCTGATTCGGGGAGTCTGCACCCCCAGGTCCTGGCAGGGCCCAGGGGGAGATGGCTCTCTGCAGCATTTCTCCTGAACTGAGAGGGATTAGGGAGAGGTTGAGAGGGATTAGGAAGAGGTTTGAGGAGCAGTGACATCCCGGGACAGGACTGGTGTGGGGCAGGGTGAGGGGGATCAGCTCTGGCCCCTCCTTCAGCCTCACTTCAGCTCCCAGGGCCTCCCCAAGCCTCCCTGAACTGCGCAGGGAATGAGAGCCCTGGAGGTGGCAGGCTGGGAGTGCCCCAGGCCCAGGCAGCCCCTGCTGCTGCTCC
This sequence comes from Cettia cetti, assembly GCA_013401135.1. NCBI lineage: Eukaryota > Metazoa > Chordata > Aves > Passeriformes > Sylviidae > Cettia > Cettia cetti. The sequence continues at coordinate 1,329 of VZUI01088069.1, read as the reverse complement.
AGGATGTTGGGATGGGAGTGCGTGACCCAGCTGGAGGGGTTTGCCTCCCCTGGGCAGCGTTCCATGGCTGGATGGAGTTTTTCCAGCCTGGAATTGCATGCAGACAGTTTGCTTCCTCACCCAGCTCCGTGTCCCAGGCTGTGGGTGATCCTTATCTTCCCCGGGTGATCCTTATCTTCCCTGTGTCCAGCAGGTCGAGCACATCCTCAGGCACGGCCGAGCTGGCCATTAAACACGGAATGAGGCACTGATTCCTAAGTTATTTCCTTTTTTTAGCTGCACTCAGGACAGGAATTGCTGTTCTGGGTGTGACTTTGTGGAGACTTTTACCCTAAATCCCCTCCAAATCCCTTTGGCCCAGGCAGAGGTGTCCCTGTCACCCTGCAGCCCCTGGGGTTCCTGCAGGCTGGAATTGCACTGATGCCTGGGGAGAGCCACCAGTGGGATGTTATTCCTTGGCGTTCTGCATTTGCTTGTCCCCTTCTGGGGGATGGACAGCCTTGCCACAAGGGGGGATGTGGCCTTGGGGACAGCTGGAGGGGACACTGGGAGTCCAGGAAGTGCCACTTCAGGAAGTTTCTCAATGGAAGAGGCCCAGGGAGGTTTGCAGTGCCCATCCCTGGAGGTGTCCAGGGAGCTCCTGGAGGTGGCACTCAGGGCTCTGGGCTGGGGACAGGGTGGGCATCGGGCACAGCTGGGGCTGGGTGATCCCACAGGGCTTCTCCAGCCTCAGGGATCCCGGGATTGGCACAGGGAGCTGCCAGTTGGTGCTGGGGACCATGGCCTGGCTGTCCCATGCCATGCTGGTGGCCAGCAGTGGGGACAGGGCTGGGCTGGGTGGGTCTCCTGGGCACCCCCAGCCCCACAAATGGCCCCTTTGTTCCCTCCATAGAAAAGCCATTCTCTTGCCCCCGTCACAGGAACAGAGGCTCCTTTGTCCCCCACCAGACACTCGGGTGTTGTTCTGGGTGGGCTTGGGGGCGGGGGCTCATCCCTGTCTGTGCCTCGTTCCTGCTCTTTGGGAGGGAGGAGCTGAGGGCCAGGCCTGGAGTATCCCAGCTCCCCACTCAGGGGAGGGTTCTGGGGAACAGAGGAGTGAGGGATGGGCTGGGTGTGCTCAGGTTGCTGTGACACATCCGAGAATCGTGGAATGGTTTGGCAGGAAGGGACCTTAAAGGCCAGCCAGTGCCACCCTTGCCATGGCAGGGACACCTCCCAGTGTCCCAGAGTGCCCAGAGCCCCTAAAGGGGCTCCAGGAGAGCTGCAGAGGGGCTGGGGACAAGGGACAGAGGGACAGGACACAGGGAATGGCTTCCCACTGCCAGAGGG
>VZUI01088067.1:0-15683 GCA_013401135.1 Cettia cetti | reverse complement strand
GATGTCTCCGAGAGTCCCCTCTTTCCAGCCACGGCCGTGACAGTGTAAGTCGAGGCACTGCGGAGCCAAGAATTCACAAACAGATCTTGTTGAGGCGTATCAGAGCTGACCGGGTGGTCTAGCCAAACACCGGGCTGACCAAAGAAAGATACGCACCCCAACAGTATAACCCATTCCTCAGAGCTCCAAGGGGAACGGGGCGGGTGCCTTTTGCTAATGGCCCAGCTGTTAAAGCCAGGTGGAGCAGAGTCCCTTATCTCTTCCACAACCCATCCTCCCTCCAGGGGGATTTCTTCTGTTAATGTGACATTAAGGCTCACCACATGACTGATAAAATGACATCATCCTATTGTGAGATGCTCCACATGGTGAGTGGAGCCAACCATTCCTGTCTAGATAAAACTGAGACTCAGGAACACCAGGTATCCTATTTTCCATTGGATTTCCCAGAGGAGGACTGGACCCATCTTGCCGGCACTGGACCCTTTCTACAGGATCATCTCTACTCCAACTCCATCTATTGCTCCAGAAGGATTTATTTGGACTGCTTCCAACACCCTGACCAACAGGATGTCAGGTCATATTCTGACTCTGTCAGGGTTTCTAGGATTTTTGTTAGTTTGTTTGCTTTTTTTATACTGCTACATTTGTATTTTTAATATTCCTAGTAAAGAACTGTTATTCCTATTCTCATATCTTTGCCTGAAAGCTCCTAATTGCAAAATTAAAATAATTTGGAGGGAGGGGGTTTACGTTCTCCATTCCAAGGGAAGCTCCAGCTTTCCCTGGCAGATACCTGTCTTTCTAAACCAAGACACTACATTTACAGATTGTAAGGGACACCTAGTTTTCTTACAACCAAAAATTAGCATTTCTGTGTCTTAACTGTTCTCTAGATATTACTGACTCTCTTTCTTACTCTACTGGGTAATGTGTTTGAGAAGGACCCAACAAGAAGTTTCGTGTGGGCAGCCCACTTGCTGAGTTACCCTTCTCTTGGGAAAGGAAGCAGGGAAGAGACGGGAAGGAAGCAGAGCATGTTTTGCACAACAATCTTTCAGTTCAGGCATTCATGCAAAATATGAGAGTCCCCAGCTAATTTCCTTTTCTTTAGGAACATACATATTTTCATCCTAGAAGACAGTCCTCATCAAACCTCAATAAATTTATTTTGGAGTAAAAAGACATGACATAATATAGAACAGCCCAGGTTGGAACAGATTTCAAAAGATGATCTGGTCCAACCTTTTGTTGAAAAGGGAGCTTTGTTGACATTATCTAACACCCTGTCCAGTAATTTGAAAACTTCCAGTGGTGGGGACTCCAGCATAGTCTTGTGGAAGCTCATTCCAGTGATTGATTGTTTTCACTGTAAAAAAAAAATCTTTCTTATATCAAGATGAAACCTCTCCTGCAACTTGTAACTGTTGCTCTTTGTCCTCTCTATATGACTCCTTTTGATCGGAGACTCACCTCTTTGCAGATATACTGGAAGTACTGGAAAATTGTGTTGAGGTCCTCTCTGAACTCTCTCTTCTCCATGGTAAAATGACCTAATTCCATCAGTATTTTCTCATAGAACAGGTTCTGTGCTGTTTGATTATCTTTCTGAACTGCCTTTGAACCCTTCCCAGTCTGTCTGTGTATTTTTTGAAATGTGAGGACTAGAACTGGGCATGGTACTCTGGGTGAAATCTGATATTTCCATCTTTATCTGTTCAAATAATTTGTTTCCACAAATTAAATATTAACTCTCTAGACAATTGGTTAGGTCCCTCATCTGAAAGATAGAGATCAAAGGCAGCTGGTTCTTACACATTCTTCACTTCCTACTTAGCAGAGGGCTACAGAATGTTTTTCTAATTCATATTTTTTTATATACAACAGTATCAAGAAAAGTTAAAAAATTTGTTTCCTTTCTGACCCAGTCTTTACAAATATAAGAATTCTTTCCCAAGAATGGGTTATGTGGATAGGAGTGCCTTAAGCAGATGATGACACTGAACTAAAATCTCCCCTTCTTTGGACAAAGTGCCAAGTGGAAAGGGTGAGTAAGTAATCTTTTAATAGAAATAAAAGACCTTTTCATCATTTCATAGAAATGTTCAAGACAAACACAAAACATCCCAAGCATAGATCAAGGCCACTTTCCAGATAAACCGGGAAATTTTTGCCTGGAATGTGTGGCTTTTGAAATCAGTCTATTTCTTCCCTGTTGTGTCTTGAAGCTGATTTGCTGAACCCTTCATCAGCCATTACTCTCATTATGGAGTAACTAATTTGCCTATAGCATTACAGGGGGTATAAGATATTCATCCCACCCTCTGAGCTACAGATCTCAAAGATAAATGTTGGAAAAGACACTGCAACTACTAATGCCTTTCATTAATGTAGCCTCAGAAAGAAAAAGAGAATTGCTGTCAGGCAGCTTGTATTCCATTGAGAATCTAAGAGACTGATATGCCTGCACTAAATTTGGAATAAGAAATTGAACTGAGGTTCCCATTATGCAAAATTATTGCTCTAGCCAGAATATTTTTTGACATGTAGTGGTTTAACCCCAGCCAGCCACCAAGCCCTTCACAGCCACTCCTCACCACCAGCAGCAAGCCTGGGGAGAGAATCAAAAGTGTAAAAGGTGGAAAACTCATGGGTTTTAATAGTAAAATAAAAGCCATGCATACAAGCAAAGCAAAACAAGGAATTCATTAACCACTTCCCATGAGCAGGCAGGTGTTCAGCCATTCCCAGGAAATCTGGGTTCCTTCACATGTAATGGTTGCTTGGGAAGAAAAACACCATCACTCCAAACATATCCTCCTTTGCTCAAATTTATATATTGAGCATTATGCCTTGGAGTATGGAATATCCTTTTGGTCAGTTTAATTCAGAAAAAGCCTTGGCTCTGTGTAAGCCCTGCACAGCAATCAGACTTATGTTGAGCACAAATCCAAAACTCCAATACCAGTTGCTCTGAAGAGAAGTTTACTCTCACCCAGCCAAAATCAGCACACCACAGAATTTTTTGCCTTATCAAACCTAATTTTAAAAACCTGAAGAGAAAGACAATAAAACTCTGCTTGAGAGGGATACACTTACAACTTTGTGTTTTTAAAATCAAGCCTTTCAGTTCTGGTAGTTAATGGCTCCTTATAGCATTCCAGATCAACTTTGGTTCTCATCCTTGATAAGACACCTACACACAAAGTATCCTTACAAAATGCACCTTTCATCTTACCTGTAATCAAGCCATTGTGTAGATTGTTTTGAGAAATTAATTTGTATGATCATTCACCAGACACTTTCAAATTGAACTTCAGCTTCAAATTAACTTTACACATGGATTTTTTTACACTGCTGTTTTTTCCTACCTACCTCGAACTATAATTAGTCACTAAAAATTGTCTCTGTGTCTGAAAAATGTTTCATACTCCAGCACAGTTCTTTTTCTTTGCTTAAAAAAAATCCTCCAGCTGCTGAAATCTCAGTCATCTAATGATCACAAACCCATTCAGGAGCATCCATGACCACTCTTCATCTTAAAAAAACTTAAAATTGAGGCACAGCAACCTTTTTTTTTTTTCTTTTTTTTTTTTTTTTCTTTTTTTTAATGCAGAATGGCATCCTTAAAATTTAGGAATAGCTAACAAGTATAAAAAATGTGTTTTTCATGCAATTTTAATGACATCTCAGTTTTCATAAATAGAAAGCAATAATTTATTTTAATAAATATTTCTAGTTCATACACAGTTTTAAAACTAACAAGCTACAAAGCATGTTAAAATTAAATACAGCAATGTGAAAACTTTTAGTTATATTGCTGCTCATTCCTGGTAGCTAATCCAATTAATCTGTTAATGCTTGGTCTTTCAAATTTAAGAGGAAATGCTAAATCAGTTTTATATAATTTCAAAGGCTAGAAAAATTTATTTTGCTAATTTGAAGCCATAAAATAGCTAAATGTGAAAGCCATAAAACCAAATTTGTTCAAATTGTTTTTTTTGCCTTGGACATTTTATATTTTCTTATGAATTAGGAGTTTTCTAATACAGACTGGACTTTGTCAGTAGTAAAAGTCTCAGCGAACATCAGAGGCCACCCATATTTTATCTCTTTTCTGGAAGGCCATAACAAAGAAAACAGTGGTAAACCCTGAGGATACATAGAAAAATCATAAAATCATAGAACTATAGAATGTCTTACATTGAAAGGGACCTTAAAGGTCATCGAGTTCCATCCTCCCTGTCATGACCAGGCACACCTTCCACTAAAACAGGTTGTTCCTGTTCTAGACCCATCCAACCTGGCCTTGAACACTTCTGAGAAAGGGATATCCACAACTACTCTGGGCAACCTGTTCCAGTGCCCCACTACCCTCACAATAAAGAACTTCATCCTAATGCCTAATCTAACCCTACTCTCTTTCTGTATAAAACCATGAGAGAGACAAGGAAAAAAAGTAAACTAATCAAGTGCTTTATTCACAGATACATAATTATTTTCTGATAATTCTTCTTTATGCTTGCTTGCTAGAAGTTTAACTTTATTCATATTATTCCTCTAATAATTTATCAAAGAAAAAAGATAAATATTGGCAAACAGAAGCAAGCAATCTTTTCTCCAAGGTATGAAAATGGTTCAAGTGTTCATTATTATACCTCTTTGTGTTATCGCCTTGTCTGAATCAAAACTACAGTTTTACTTGGAAATCAGAAAGGCAAGGAGAATGGAGTCCTAAGTTGATAAAAGGTACTTCAATAATTGTCTTGTAAATATTTTATGCGTAGCCTTCAAGTTTTATGGGTCAGATTTTAAATGTAGATAAGTGAAGCCTGGTAAAATAAGTGCTAAAGAAATTACTAAGTGTTACTTTTGCCTTTAAACTGTGCATCTGCTCACATCACCGAACCGCCTTTTATAAAAATATGAAAAGAAAATAAAATGCAAAAGAACAGGGAAGATAGAGCTGGACTTTACTCTTGAGGTTATGAACTAAAGCCCGGTTTTACAAAGCTGGTAGAAAACCTAGCTAAGCTGGTATGATTACATGGCACTCTGAAGCAGCAGTTCCAGGTCCAGTGGCAGTATGGCAGCAGTGGGTGAGAAGGATAATGTAGCTCTACATCCAGCTGCATTATTTCTAGTTCTCAACCCAGCTCAGAAAGAGTGGCTTCACCTAGCCCTGTTCAAAGCTATGTTCTCTGACAATTCTCAGAAGTCAACTGGAAAAATGGTTTGTGCCAGGGTAGGCATATCAGAAGCAATCAAATATTACTTCTGAGCAAATCAGTTTTTACCTCTTCAGCCTTTTGGTGGGTCACAAAGGAAGTGAGGCATTAAAAAGCAAAGCTGGGTAAGATGGAAGAAACATGGTGAGGATGGAATAAATTATCCAGAGAAATTTATATTTATCCAGCATCAGGACAATGTGCTTTCCTAGTGCTAACAACATCTACTGTCCAACATCTACCATTACACAAATCAACCCAAATAGCCTCTGCAAAACAGGAACCCAGAGTCATTTCTCCACATAGAGATGGTAAGAAATGAAGAAAACTTCTGAGGGACAACTCCAGCTTCTTGCCCAAGTGCCTTCCTAGGACTAAGATTTCTCATGCACTTGACTTAAAGGTTTTAAAATGTTGTTATCATGTTAATTAATTATTGCTTTTGTATAGGAGCAAGGCTTAGAGAAAACAAAACTTATCACATAAATTCAGCTGAGTCAGACACTTAACATGGAAATTTCAGGCCAGATGTTTGTTTGGCGAAACAGAAGGAGAAACCTGTGCAAGAGTCACCTTGATGTATCTTTAGCTATATTTTACATGCCAGTTTGCTCACTGCTTCAGTTGCAAGAGTATTTGAAAAGGTGGGGATGACAGTCTATTTGCTTATGTTTTGTAGGGTAAATCTGCTATGCTGAAAGGACAAATATATCAACAGTAGAGATATGAAGAGATTACAACAGTGATGCAGAATGGTTGAAATAATGAAGCAGCTCTGGATAAAAACAAAGACAAAACTAGGAAGAATACTGAGAAAGAATAGCAAGCACACAAGAGTATCTAAAATGATCCTGATAATTCTGACAGTAGTGACAGAGTGACATTTCTCTTTACATGAGGAGCTATGAGCAGAAAGAAACTAACTTAGCTGACCAAGAAAAACACAAAGCTGTCTACCTTCAGCATCAGACTGGGAAAAAAAGGTGTAGTTCCAATTCATATCTGCAAAGACAAGGTCTACTGGTAAAATTTTATATGCCTTCTGTTGCGTTTCCCCACTGCTGCTCTGCTTTATTCAAACATTCAGAGCTTATAGAGATTTGACTAAAAATCCTACTGCAGAAAACATTATTATGTACCATGGGACTCTGGAAATCCATGTACCAATCTATTTAAAATATTGTTGTTAAATTCAGCTTTTAGAAAACCTTTCAATACTTCCTACCCCATGAAATTTTGGCAAAAGCAGCTATGTTACTCTTGCTTTTTCTAGATAATGTGCTATTTCTTCTTTTCTTGACAGGCATACAAATGAACTTAATTCAGTATTCTATCTAAGAAAAATAACAAGTCTTGAAAAGCAAAAGATTCTGTTCTTCAAGTTTAGTTTCCAGTGGGAAAACACAGGCATCTCTGACAATGTGTGGCTCGCTTGTAAACATATTTGTAGATATGGCATTTTTTATATTGAATTTGATAAGTTAGCACAGGGTTGCACAGAATTAATGAGATTTTTTTTCTGTGCCAAGAGAAGTTTTTGGTGAATATATATATTAAATGTTCAGACAAGGTCCAATAGCTGACAACGTACAAAGAGACCCTCCCTTCCATTGACTTCACTGACACCAATAAGGATAAATTCACTTCTCTCTGGAGCAGAGTGATGTTGTTGCATCATTTGCAAATAAGGAAAAAGTAGTTTTAAAATGGTCATGGGAGGAGCAAAAATGAACTCATTAACACAGTAGCAATACATGTAGCTTATGCAAACGTAATTCTCTTGATGTAAACAGATCTGTGGCTTCTTGCTTTTATTGAGACTATCCTATCAACAACTATCCTATCAAATAGAGTTGGCCCATCCTTTCACTAAAACAACGTGTTACTACTCATAAAGGGCATGACACTTGCAATAGAAAAAGCTGTCCCGGCCCCAGTATCATAATGAATTATAAAGCATGACAATTGTAACCAGTGATCTGTTCTGAAGCAGGCATCCCACACTGGTTTGGACCAGAAATTATACCCTGAAGTGTCAATGTGTGGGAAAAGCGCAAGTTCTGACAAATCTGAATTATCTGATGAAAAATATTCTGTTATAGTTCTCTTTCTGCTCTGGTCCTGGGAATAGCTAAAGTCTATATAGCCCAAGACATTTAAATACTTTGGCAAGGGTCATGCATCAATATGTTTGCATAAGCCTTTACAATCTTTGCTTTTAATTCTATTAGCAAAAAATTTCTGAGAAAACTGAACAGCAACAACAACCCAAAACAAGGAGCATACTTTTTTTTATCACAAAACAATAATTTCTTATTGATGCTGATAACTGACAGCTTTCTTTTTTTCCTCTTTTTTATAATTTTTTATTTTTTTATTAAATATCTTGTGATTTCAAATGGAACCGCAAGGAAGCAGAACTTCTCACAGATTATTTAAAACATTATTTGGAAGAAGACAGCAAGAAGGTCGATGAACACTGAATGTCAATACATATTTTGAATGCACTCAGAAAATATTCTGAGTTCTGGCTGCATCTGATCTCATCCATGTGTGTGTACATTAAGTCCCACATAGAATAGAAACCAAGCTTGCTGGGCATAGTGGAATAAAGGCAGGATTTCTCAGCTCCTTTCACATGCAATGTATAAATCTATTGCATTTATTACAAGTCAGGCCCTATCCTGAAGGCAGAAAAGTAAATGGACATTTAAAAAAATTATTTTAAAGTTTCCTAGTGGCACTCTGGTTCTGTCACATATTTTATTTCATCTCTGGATTGCACTGACATAGATAGATATTTGATCTAACAATGTAAAAACAGAATAAATAAGTTCTAATTCTAGTAGGTTCAACTATTCTTAGGAACAATTATTTACTGGGAACACAACTTATGCTTAATAGTAAGTTCAGATTTCTGCTACTTGATTATAATACAATTATCTTTTGGGGTCTAGACAGGAAAAATAAATATTATGACAAATATGGAGCTATATCCATGAGGTTTTATGCACTTCAGGTTCATTGTTAATGCCTCACAACCACGTATAACGATTAAGGGAAACAAATATAACCTGTGACTGTGAGATGTCTTGGGCAGTGTACCTTCTCAGCTAGCTGTCACCTCCCACAGGTTGCTGTGCCATTGGAGATCTGCAGGAGCTGGCAGTGAGATGAGCTCTGAAATACTGAAGCTGTTCACCTTTAGTTGAAGAGACCAATATTTCTGTTAAGGGAGTAATTAGGAAGTGATGTGATACAGCCATTAATTAGAATACCCTTCAGACACCCTAGAGAAGAAATACTAACCTGTTTATCATCTAGTAATTACCTTCCTCTTACTTGCAAACTAAGAATTAAATGAATATCAAAATATTATCTTCAGTATTATTCATCTTTTAATCCTTCTGAATGTTGCCTTGATGAACACTAATTCCTATCTCTCTTCTAGGGACTGTTAATCTGCCTCCATATTACTTTGCTCCACCCAGTTCATAGCCTGATATGTAACTTTCTTCTAAAAATATCAAACAGATTATTAAGTTCCATATAAATGGTGATATTTCCTTGCTGTTCAGGAATATCTAGATACGGGATAAAATGTCAAGTTTATGTGCACAAAAATATAGACTCTATTTTCTCAAGTTATTAATCTCTAGAAATTCAACACATACTCTGTAAAATAAATAGTTAGTCCCTGTTGAAATAGTTGAGCATATGCCACTTAAGCATATGCAGTAAAGACTGCTTGCTTGACAGGGATATTTTAAGTCCGATGCAACAGGAGAATGTGGTCACTGAGTGACATGACTTCCTATTTTTTTTTACTATTTTTGAGCTTATGTATTTAAATCCAGTGTGAACTGTAGAGGACTAGAAGAATGAAGCTGCTATGCAGATTAGAAAGTTTGAAGAATCACATTTTTCATATGTGATTGATTTTCACATTTTTAGGTAGTTTCTTACCTACAAATTGTGTTGGGACTGACAAGTTCAGCATCTGCTGAAGTGACATTTTAAATCTCATTTGGGAGATGCCTTGCTCATTTCTACTGTGTTATGTCATGCTCTTACAATGTGCACTTGGGGTTTTAGTAAACACTGTTTTCCTAGGAGCTATGGAATGATCCTTTAGTTTTGAATTATGCACCTGCTGGCATCATATTAAGGCCAAAAAGCTACTCTCCTTACTCATAAAATATCCAGATTCAGTTAAATGACAACAGTGATCAAGGTGGAAAAGAGGGTCTGTGTGTTACTACAGCTCAAGGGTAATGATAATTGTCACCTTTAAAGTTACACAGGATAAGATAGTGATATTTCATTTTAAAAATAATGGGATTTCTACAATAGTCGTCATGAGATTTGAGGTTGCTTCTGTTTTGTGTTGTTTTCTTTCACTGAAATAAAAAATATCTGGTCTAAAAAGCACACACCAATGTGTTAGATGAAGATTTATAGAATTATGGTGATTAAAATGGAAAAGTGTTTCACAATAAACTGACACATCTGCCATGAGTCAATATTTACTTACAGGCTGCTTTTGACATCTTATAGAAACATAGATTATCATTCTTCCTCTGCCTCCTATTTGACTGAAATCAATATTGAAAAAATAAAAAGGAGAGAAATTGCAGTTGGCTGATCTCTTTCAAGACATTGTTGCACTGGTTCTAGGTAGCAGTAAAGGAAATTACGACATTCTATTATTTGTTTCAATATTGATCTATCTAGGCTACATCTGGTTTTTCTATGGTCAGTTTTAAGCTGTCAATAAGACATTGTCCCCATAGCTGCATTTGATTGCTTTGTGTATACAGCTGGGCTTGTTTAAACCGTGTTGGCATGCACTACCTAACTCTAGAAATTAGATTTTGCTTTTAAACTAACCAAAAAAAAATCTGTTGCACCCCTCTTTCTATAATCTATGTTTTCAATGTTTAGAACCATTTGTATTGGCACGAATGTAAAATCTGCTTTCAACATAAACTACATGAGTAATTGCATTACATCAGATTTTAGTAAGGAAAAAAGTCAGTTGTGAATCTCAATTTTAATTTTGTCTTCTTTCTTTCTAGAATATATTTAAACATTCTGCTTTTTGAAGAGGGGTATTTTTTCTCTTTCTCAGAATGGGATAATTTCTCAGTCCAAAAAAAAGATACAAAAACACCCCATATGTTATTGAGTATCTCACTTGAAATAATTAAATATTATGGATACTTAAATTGCCCTAGATTGGCTTAGAGTCTAGAGTTATGTCTGTTTAAGATATGGGAGCTGAGCAGGGTAGAGTGTTACAGAATGCAATGACACATTTTTTGAAAAGCAAGTTTGCTGAATACTCACCTCCTAGGTACATGCAGCTGGTTTACCAAGGGTATAATCCACTACTAAGGAGAAAACACAGCACAGTAAGACTTTGTACTCTGAAAACATCAGAAAAGAAGTTGTGTGTGAAGTTGTGAATGCAGTCTGGAGAAAAGTGCAGGTAGCATGTGGAGAAGCAAAAGCAGAATAAAAATGCAGACATTTTAATGCAGTGACTGTACTTTTAAAATTTCCAGAAATTTATTTGCCATAGATCCCATTCCAAAGGATTAAATGTATTGGCTTACTTGAGAAAACCCAATTTAGCCTAAGGGAAAATGGGTCATAGATTACTGCTTTTTCGGGCATGACTTTGAAGAATTTTTGATGTAAGAGTAGACAGGAGAGGACTGAGTAGCCATCATAAAACACCTTTAAGTTTTGAACTTGGTGTAAGAACATCAGAGCAAGCTTAATGCACTGATGGTGCAATAAAAAAAGTCAAGAACATTGGATTGTATTGCTAGAGGGCACACAGTATAAATCAAAGTAGTTGATACCATATCCATGTAAGCCATAAATTGAACATTACTTAGAATGGTGTATATAGTTCTGTCACTATATTTTAGCAAGGGTATAACTGTGCCTGACGAGAGACTGTATATTATATTAACCTGTAGACTAAATTCATGTGCTAAAGATTTATATAATAATTAGAATTGCAGAAAAAATCCCAAAGTTTTCTAAGATTCATTAATTAAATAAAGACTATTCATTTATTAGATACTCTTAAAAATGAGCTGTTGACAGCAACTCTGAACCCTACAGCAAGTTAAATTTGCACTTTTTTAAAAATATGAAGACTCCTAGTCTACTATTTACCAGTCCATATTAAAAGACAGAATTCAAACTCTCAGAACTCATCAGTTTTACGACTCATGCCTTGGAGAATGTAGCCTAGCTCAATAAAATTCAGCACTGTAGTCCAGGCAATGTGTGATCATAGATCCAGTGAGAGAGCCAAATGTAAGTGACAGTACAGATCTGTGGCAAGGGTCCTTGCAGGGTGTCTCAGGATAGTATGCAAATGATGGAATGGGATAATTTTACAATATATTTGAAACATTACCCCTGTAGCCCCTGAAGTCCCTTGGCTAGCTCAGATCCTAGAGGGCTTTGGAGGAATATTTCAGGGACAAGACAAAAGATTCCAAAAGAGGCTCTAACCCCCAGATGTAGTCCAAGATGTTTATTCTCTAAGGTTTCCAGGAGGAAAGAGAACGAACTAGGAAGAACAGGGCCTTATCTAGACTCCTGCTCAGGAAAAGGTAATTGGCCCTCAGCCAATAGGGTCAGGAAAGGGAGGAAGGGTTAAACTACATGGTTACAGGCTCCAGGGGTCTCTGGGGAAAAACCATTCCCCAGAAAGATACAACAATAGATATGACATGAATGGACACGACGAAATTAGAGCTAAACCCAATTCCACGTGACCTTGAGAACTTTGCCATTTTGCTGCAGTGGTAGAGGTAGACAAATACAGGAATATCAGCAACTGTTCTACTCCCTCTTAAGTCAGGAGGTTATCCCTCGTCCATTGTACAATCACAATGTCCACCATTCAAAATCAGTAGGGATGAATCTTTTCTTCCTCTACTGTATTTATGATGGGAATAACCACATTTCCCCAGCCTCCCAAGCCTTTAGTAGTCTTATTTGCATACCTGTGTAAAATATTGTAGATACTTTTTGAGCTTGTTAAATAAGCTTTTGAAGTATTATTAGAAGATGAAAGTCACATGTAAACCTTAAAGCATAAGAGCAAGCTAGCATTACTGTTTCATTCCGTAAAGAAACCCAAACCAAACTAGATGCCAACAATGGAATAGCTTGAGAGAAAAAAAATCTTTGAAACCTTTGAAAAGGTTTCTTTAGAAGGTGAAAAAAAAAACCCCAACTCTATAGAACAAGTTTAGTTACAAAAGGTGCATTAATTCTATTTAACTTTATTTTTCTCCTCTATCTATACACACACATATACACATAGAGTTTATGCATATGTTGCATTATCAGCAAAACATACATCCTTTGTGTATTAAGTCATGACCTATCTAATTAAGATTGGAATAGCGGAATAAAAATTTATTTTACCCTCCTCACACTTTCTAAGAAACATTTCTTTGAGTTTTTGGGGTTTTTTTGTCAAAGACTTAAGAGGAAAAGTACAGGACACTTTAGCTAGAGACTGCATTTTGGTTTTTTACTGACTATGTTCATATTTTTTTAGTAAAAGCGAAGTTATTCCACCTGTTATCCACACTTGAATATTTCTGCTTGAAAAACATAAAATTCTGAACAATCCTGATTCACACTATAATGTTTTTACAATTTATTTTTTATTTAAGTGTTGAAATAATTAGGAGTGAAAATGTATTAGGAACTCTTACCTCAATTTTTAAAGAAATTATAATAAGTTAAAAAACTTTTGGGATGTGAATTTTTTTTGATGAAAAGCTACAGACTTACACACCAGTGACTAGTTTAATTAGGAAAGATACTTTAATTAGGAAGGAAATTGTTCTGATGTCATGTTCTCACCGCTTTCATTAAAAGGTAATGTCTAAACTGTGGTAAAGCTATTAGAAATCTGTTAATGCAAAAGGATGATATCTCTTTAAAAATTGCATTAGCAAGCTGGGGAACTCATTAGTATACAGCTGTAACCCTAAGAGTGTAAACTTGAAAGAACTGTTTATTTTCTGCCTTGCAGCTGTGTGTAAAACCCACTGAGAGAAACTTGTTACCAATTACTGGTTTAGAGGCTTCAAGTAAAGACAGCAGGTACCAAGAGAGTAAAACAGTCTAGCTCACAGATAAATATACATCAGTGAAATTCCTTAAGAACAGCTGTTAAAGGAAAGAAAGTATAACTGCTGAGAGTGGGAAAAAAAAAGAAAAAAAAAAGAGTTTGTAAGTCAGGAAATAAGCAAAGCAAGACATAAGGAAAAAAATTAGGTAGCTGAGAGAAGAAAGGTTTTTCTGAGAGAAGAAAGGGTTTTCATCATAAGATTCCAATAACAAAGTTAGATCAATAGTTACAATCTAAGAAACCAATATATTTCAAACAGTGTCTGAGCACTTGTAGTATGGAATTGGAAAGTCACTTCTGTACATCATGTACTTTGAAGAATATACTGCAAAAGGCAAGGATGTAAGAGAAGCCATTAACATGAACTGTTGCAAACAAGACATCTATCTCTGTATTGCAAGAAAGTCAGGTCAATCAGTGAAAAAAACTTTGACACCATTAAATTTAAAAAAAAAAAAAGGAAGCATTTGGGTCATACCAAGAAAATGAGCTCATAAATGAGAAATAACTGATAATCCTGAGGTGAAAAGGAAAGAAAACCTAAATTCACAGATGTTATGTATGGGTTATCTGCTGTACTCTGGAAGAAGGGCTTGAGTACTGGGGACTTTCCTCACCCATAATCCCTTTCACGCTGTAGTTCTCGAGTCATTAGGACCTCAGTACATTTCCCTCTCACTCTTCCCACTGAGCTCATGACCCCTTTGGAGGTGAGAGAAAAAAACCTCTTTCCTCACCCAAGCCCATCTCTCCCTGCAAAGGTAAGGCATCTTGAGAAAAGGAGAGAGAGAGAGCACACAAGAAGGCTGGAGGGATTTACAGCACAGACCAACTGCACTGTCCAAAAACTTTACCACTCTCAGCTATGTAGAGCTTGTGTGAATGCTTCTCATTTGTTTCCCTGCAATATAAGACAGCTTAACTGGAAAAACCACAGGAGAATTTATGCGCTGAATTTCCTACTAAAGCTGATCAGGAAATTTTCACACAATCCATGGCCTCGGTTAGCTGTGTGATACTACTTCACGCAACAAGAGAAGCTTCTTTCACCACCTCTGTTAAAGAAGCCATTGAAAGAACTATTTAACAGCTCTTTCACCATTCACAGATGAACCTCGGGCTTCTTTCTTTATATTTTGGTCTACTTTTTTCTTTGTTGTCCCTGTCAAAATGGCTGGATGGCTACCAGTTTAATATAATCCTCATATTCAGAGTAAGCAGAAGATAGATATTGCATGCAGAACTGGTACAATAGGGAACTTGATGAACCCTCTCATGCTTCTTTTACATCCTCATATTTACATCCTTCATCCTTAAGATGAAGTCCAGCTCACTGTGCTTTATATTTTTACAGCATTTTTCCACAGAAGAGCCCAAAGTGCTGAACAAATATAAACCAAATAATGGCCCGGGGGGAAAAAATGGTTTTGTGGTATTTTTGCTTTACTGAAAATTAGAAAAGGAAAGAAGTTTAAATATAAAGTCTAATTCAGACTAAGGAAAATACTAAGGAAAAAGTGAGAAGAATGAGAACCAATAAAGGGCCTAAGCACATATAAATTAGGTATTAGAATGTCCATTCTTCAGTTTAGAACCTCTGAATTCCTTAAAGTAGAACCTATAAAAGGCAGTTACACATTTTATTCTCCCCTACATTGTATAAGAAAATTACTTACATCAAAAGAATTGTCCCCAAAAATGGCATAGAGCTGTAAGATTCCTAAAGGAAACAATAATGCCTATGCTCCACTGGGATTTGCTGGTATAGTATTTTAAAAATCTCAAAAGTGTGAACATCACAGTCAAGAGAAAGGAGACAACTACGGTAGGAGAGTTAGAAACACAACACAGAATGGGATTAAGTAAGAATCAGGTCAGATTCTTTAAAAGAGGTAGGCACACATCAGGAATTGTATAAAAGCCTGATGTGTGCTTACGCTACAGTAAGGGGTTTGGACAAGGAAAAAGGTGTCAAACCAAAAAAAGTTTCTAAATTTTTTTATCTACTGAAGTCAGCAGCTAGGTATTCTCAGTAAAAACTGACTTGAGCAAACAAAAAATAAACCCACGTCCTTTGGCACTGGTGGGCTTGTGTTGAGTTCATGAAATGAAAACGTGACAGACTAAAAAAAAAAAAAATCTGTATTCCTATTTGTTTTGGGCTTCCATTGCCTCGTTTTTGGTAGCAGGTAGGCCAGGGAGGTGGCTTCTGTGAAAAGCTGCTAGAGGTTTCCACAACACCCAGCAGAGCCAGTCCCTGATGGCTCTGAAGATGG